>PVJC01043131.1:0-14651 GCA_004026665.1 Murina feae
CATCAGCATGGATGGAAATGGAGAGCATTATGCTAAGTGAAATAAGCCAATCAATGAAAGAAAAATACCACATGACCTCACTTATTTATGGATAATAAAGACCATTACAAAATGATAAACATAAACAAATACAGAGACAGAGCAGCCTTGAACAGACTATCATCCTACAGCTGGAAGGCTGGGGATGGTTGGGGGGGGGTTGGGAGATCAACTGAAAGACTTGCATGCATGCATAGGAGCATAATCAGTGGACACGGGAAACTGGGGGTTAGGGAGGAGGGGGGGGAGGGCAAGGGGAAAAAATGGAGATCTATCTATCATCTGTTGTAATACTTATCTATCACTTGTTGTAATACTTTAAGCAATGGGAAAAAAAAGAAAAGACTCCAAATAACTGCAGCGATCCTGAGAAAGAACAAAGTAGGTGGGATCTCAATACCAGATATCAAGCTATATTACAAAGCCACTGTTCTCAAAACTGCCTGGTATTGGCACAAGAACAGACATGTAGATCAATGGAATAGAATAGAGAATCCAGACTTTGACCCAAACCAATATGCTCAAATTAATATTTGACAAAGGAGGCAAGAACATACAATGGAGTCAAGACAGTCTCTTCAATAAGTGGTGTTGGGAAAATTGGACAGATATATGCAAAAAAAAATGAAACTAGACCACCAACTTATACCATACACAAAAATAAACTCAAAATGGATAAAGGACTTAAATGTAAGACGGGAAGCCACAACAATTTTTAAACTATGCAATACCTCACTAATTAGTCAGGGCACTGACCTCTTTTCCCTATGATTGTCAAATAAAATAATGACAACAGCCAATACAACAATAGTTATCCTTTGATTCATCCAATGAATCAAAATTGTACCTTTTTTTTTTTGGTCAGATTAGCAAAAAATATTTGTTGGTGAGCTGTAGAAGTTTAGTAATTAGTTTATGTGGGCCATGAGATGAAAAAGTTTGAAGATCATTGATTTTTCTGGTTGCCCATTTTTTATATTTTGACCTTTGCAAGCTGCCTACTTTTTTTTTTTTTTTTTTTTTTTTTTGCCTGAATTGATAGAAAGAAAGGTGGGGAAGAGGAAGGAAGGGAAGAAGACATATAAGCAACCTGTAAAGGTCTGGTCCATTTCAGGCAAACCATGTGTGAACTGGAAGACCCTAGTAAAGGTGAATCTGTTTCAAAGACCTGTTGTCAATAAAATTGACTCAGTAGGGCCAATTACTCATTTTTAACCAGATCATAAAATGGTGCTTCTAGAAGAGCAGATTTCTTCCACTTTGCCATCATTTCTAGCCTTGAAGATGAAATATTTCAGTTTAGCACATCTTAAGACTCATTAGTCAAAGAACATATATGTATATCCTATGAACACAGACAACAGTGTGGTGATGGCCAGAGAGAGGGGGCAGTGGATTTGAATTGGTGGGGGGGGAGGGAGAAAATGGGTACATCTATAATAGTGTCAAGAATTTTTTTAAAAGACTCATTTTACCAAAGAGTCTGTGATTAAAATGCTCTGAAGTATACATCTCTATAAACACATTGAAGAGGAGTCAGATATTTTAATTTAATAATTTAATTTAATAATTTAATTTTTTCTTTTTGTTATGTTTTAGTTTGCTAGTTAGATATCTGTCCTTTTCTTCAAATATGTAAATATATAAACATTTTTAATCACATATAAAGAGAAAAAGTTTTGAGCACTTACAGAAAGCAATGTAAATAAATAAATATATACACATATACACAAAATTCATATCGTAAAAGCACAATTAAGATAATTTGGTTGCTAAAGCAGATGAGTTTTCAGTTGTATTCCTTTTAAAATGAAGAAAACAAAATTCATTAACTTCACAAAGATATGCACATATTTATTAAAGTATAGCTGGTGTGCAAGATTCTATTAATTTTAAGTGTACAACAGTTGCCATTTTAATCTTAAGATGTGCTCACCACACTATGTCTAGTAACCATCTGTCACTGTGCAACTTTATCATACTAGTACTAGTGGCCCAGTGCATGGATTCATGCACATTGAAAGGGAATTAATATTGGGCTCCCTCCTCTCTGGTTCCAGGGTGCATCACCCAAGAACCGCCATTGCCAAGTTACTGCAGCTTGGCAGCTCCTGCATTGAGCGTTTGCCCCCTGGTGGTCAGTGAGTGTCATAGGTACTAGATGGTCAAATGTTCACTCAGCCTTTATATATATAGACTAGAGGGCCGGTGCAAAAAAATTTGTGCACTCGGAGGGTGGGGGTCTCTCAGCCCGGCCTGTGCCCTCTTGCAGTCTGGGACACCTTGGGGGGGATGTCCACCTGCTTGGCATGCCTGGCCAGCCTGGGTGAGGGACTGAGGGCCATTTTCAGGCTGTCTACAGCCCCTTCAGGGTTCGTGCACTGGGGGGTAGGAGGGCTGGTGAGTGCAGGCCTGGATGTTTCCCACCAGAGGGCCCACAATTGCACACGCCTGGTGGGCCCCCACCGCTGAGGGGACACACTTGCCACAGAACTGGGTGGCAAGCCAGTGGCGGACGCTGGTGCAGGATCCCTCGGTGGGGCCCTGCTGCTGAGCAAACACATCTGGGGTGGAGCTGGGCAGCGAACTGGCTTCGGATTCTCCGCACTGTGCAGCAGACACTCCCGCACGCCCTGTGGAGGCCTCTGGGGGGCGGATGAAGGTAGGGGACCCTGGACGGGTGCTCCCGCATGCCCCCTAGGAGGCCCCCGGGGCAGAGCCAGGCTGCAGACCCAGGACAGCTGCTCCTGGATGCCCTGAGGAGGCTCCTGGGGGGCGGAGCCAGGCAGTGGACCCAGGATGGCTGCTCCTGCAAGCCCCGTAGAGGACCCACTCTCCCGCACGCCTGGTGCAGGCCCCCGGGGGGTGGAGCCAGGCAGTGGACCTGGGACGGGCGCTCCTGGATGCCCCAAGGAGGCTCCTGGGGGCGGAGCTAGGCAGCAGACCCAGGACAGCTGTTCCTGGATGCCCCGAGGAGGCCCTAGGCCGGACCCCCCCCATAACTGAGCTGACAGACCTGGCACAGCTATGCCAACCGGCCGTGGAGGCTCCCAGTGCAGAGCCGCCCTGCCAGCCTCCGTCTTGGCTGGGTTAATTTGCATACAGCCACTCTGATTGGCTGGTGGGCGTGGCTGTGAGCAGAGGCTCAGCCAGCCTAGGCAGGCAGTTGCAACAGAAGCCTTTGGTTTGCTCTACCTCCATGGCTGTTGGCCTCCATCTTGGCTGGGTTAATTTGCATATAGCCGCTCTGATTGGCTAGTGGGCGTGGCCGTGAGCAGAGGCTCAGCCAGCCTAGGCAGGCAGTTGCAACAGAAGCCTCTGGTTTGCTCTAGCTCCATGGCTGTTGGCTTCCATCTTGGCTGGGTTAATTTGCATACAGCCGTTCTGATTTGCTGGTGGTAACGGTCAATTTGCATGTTTCTCTTTTATTGTATTAGATTATTGACTATATTCTCTTTCACCTTCTATACCTATCACTCTATCACCCTGGCAACCATCAGTTTGTTCTTTGTTTCTATGAGTCTGTTGTTGTTTTGTTTGTTGTTTGTTCTTTAATAGAATACATTTATATAAAATAAATTTTTTTCAATTATAGTTTACAACCAATATTATTTTGTTTTAGTTTCTGGTGTACAGCATTGTGGTTAGACAATTGTAAACTTTACAAAGTGACCCCCTACCACCTGATATTTTAAGTACCCATCTGGCATGATACATAGTTATTACAATATTATTGACTACCAGAGGTCCGGTGCATAAAATTTGTGCAGGGGGAGGGGTGTCCCTCAGCTCAACCTGCACCCTCTCCAATCTGGGACCCTCAAGGGATGTCTGATTGCCTGTTTAGGCCCGATCCCACTGGGACCGGGCCTAAACAGGCAGTCAGACATCCCTCTCATAATCCAGGAATGCTGGCTTCCAACTGCTCACCTGCCTGCCTGCCTGATTGCCCCTAACCACTCCTCTGCCAGCCTGACTGACACCTAACTGCTCCCCTGCCAACCCGATTGCCTCTAACTGCCCTGCCCTGCAGGCCTGGTTCCCCCCAACTTCCCTCCCCTACTGGCCTGATCACCTGCAACTGCCCTCCCCTGCCAGCCATCTTGTGGCAGTCATCTTGTGTCCACATGGGGGAAGCCATATTGTGTGTTGGAGTATGGTCAATTTGCATATTACCTCTTTATTATATAGGATGTTCCCTATGGGTACTTTATATCCCTGTGGCTACCAATTTATAATTCTTAATCCCTTTACCTTTCTCAGTCTTCCAACACTACCCCCTTCTAGCAACCATCAATCTGATTTATCTCAGTATCTATGAGTCTGTTTCTATTTTGTCTCTTTGTTTATTTTGCTCTTTATTTAAATATATTTTTAAATATATTTTTTAAATATATTTTTACTGATTTCAGAGAGGAAGGAAGAGGGAGAGAGAGATAGAAATACCAATGATGAGAGAGAATCATTGATTGGCTGTCTTCTGCACATCCCCACTGGGGATCAAACTCACAATCCAGGCATGTGCCCTTGTCCAGAATCAAACCTGGGACCCTTCAGTCTGCAGATCGGCACTCTACCCACTGAGCCAAACCATCTTGGGCTATTTTGTTCTTTAGATTTCACATAAAAGTGAAATCATATGGCATTAAAATTTCCTGATTTATTATACTTAGCATAGTACAATCTAGGTTCATCCATGCTATTGCAAGTGTTAAAATTTCATTCCTTTTTATGACTCAACTAGTGTCCCAGTGCATGGATTCGTGCACATTGAAAGGAAAATAATTAGAAGAAATATTTTAATATTGCTATTTGCCCTTTCTCTATAACAGAAGTGTCAACCAAATTCACGCTCAACAATGACAGATCAAAACACACGTGCAATTGGAGCCAGCGAGAGCTTTATATGTATCATGCATGTGCAAGTCAACTTAGCCTTTTATAGATATAGAATAAACTTGCTTAATTAGACCTGCTTTTTGATTTACCTATGAAGCAGGGGATTTCCCAGGGGTGAGGACGGCGGAGCCCCTAGCGTAGGACGCTTGCATGCATGACTCCGGAGACCAGGTTCTGGAACACAGGTCTAACTTTATTGAGGAAATACAGGTATTTATAGGTGGAGGTGGCCAATCATGGAACACCATCTCAGGGGAGCCAATGAAAGGTCAGGGTACTGTGTAGGCAGCTCTGGGAGGGGCTCAGGCAGGCGTTGCCATCTCCCTGGTGTGCCAGAAAGATCTGAAATGCTGGAGTAAGCTCACAGCATGCATCAGCCTCTGCACCGAGACAAAACCTCCTATGCTCTACCTACATACCTAAACTTTTTCCAGCCTAGTGAAGCACCCCAACTTCTCTTTCAAGTAATTGTCAGCAACATAGCAGTAAATATCAACAAGAAGCAGATTATTATTGTAGATCATGCACAGAGAACAAAGGATAAAATATTTAACTGCAGCAGTGTTTGATTATATTCTCACAGTGAGAAAACCTGAAGTCATTTTCAACTTTTACTGTTTCTTACTTTTTTTCAGTCGGGGCAAGTTTCTAAACTTTCTAAACCTCTTTTTTCCAGCTAATTAAAAGAAAATAGAATTCTACCAAGTCTCCTATTTAACTACTCCAGGACTTCTGTGATGATCAAATGAAATGAGGCACGGGAAAATGTTTCACAAACATTTGGTTAAAGTGTAAAATGTTTGCACCGGGTTATAAAGCAAATCATGTTCCTGGGCTGAAGAAACTCCAAGGAGGCTAGTTTCTAGGGAAAGGAAGCCAGGCATTGCTATGTGACGTCATTACCCAGCACCCACAGTAACTGTTTCCGGGCTGAGCTGGGCTGTGGGCCGCATTTTGCACCATGAGGTCTTGGCAGCACTTAGTATATTAGGCTTTTATTAGATAGGATTATATGTATATCTTCCTATCTAATAAAAGAACAATATGCAAATTGACCATCACTCCAACACACAAGATGGCCACCCCAATGTGGACACAAGATGGCTGCCACAATATGGCCAGCAGGAGAGGGCAGTTGTGGGTGATCAGGCCAGCAGGGGAAGGCAGTTGGGAGGGACCAGGCCTAAAAGGGAGAGCAGTTGCGGGGGACCAGACTTGCAGGTGAGGGCAGTTAGGGGTGACCGGGCCTGCAGAAGAGAGCAGTTGTGGGGGACCCAAGCCTGCAGGGGAGGACAGTTGGTGGGGACAAGCCCTGCAGGGGATGGTAGTTGGGGGAACCAGACCTGAAAGGGAGGGCAGTTGGGGGTGACCAGGCCAGCAGGGGAGAGCAGTTAGGGGTGACCAGGTCAGCAGGGGAGGGCAGTTAGGGGCAACCAGGCCTGCAGGGGAGGATGGTTAGGGGTAACGAGGCTGGCAGGGGAGGGCAGTTAGGGACAATCGGGTCGGCAGGGGAGCAATTAGGGGTCAATGAGGCTGGCAGGATAGTGGTTAGGGGGTGATCAAGCTGGCAGGCAGAAGTGGTTAGCAGCAATCAGGCAGGCAGGCAGGCAAGCAGTGGGGAGCCAGCAGTCCTAAATTTTGAGAGGGTTGACCCACTGGGATCAGTCCTAAACAGGCAGTCAGACATCCCTCAAGGGGTCCCAGATTAGAGAGGATGCAGGCTGGGCTGAGGGACAACCCCTGTCCATGCACGAATTTCATGCACCAGGCCTCTAAAATTATTTATACACACACACACACACACACACATACACACACCACAGCTTTCTTATCTACTTGTTTACTAATGGGACTACAGTCGCTTCCGTATTTTATCTTTGGTAAGTAACATTTCAGTGAACACAGGGGTGCATATATTCTTTTAAATTAATGTTTTGGTCTTCTTCAGATATATACCTAGAAGTAGAATTGCTGAATCATTAGGCAGTTCCATTTTTTATTTTTTTAAGACCCTCCATAGTTTTTTCCATAATGGCTAAATCAATCTGCATTCCCAGTAATTGTGCACGAGGGATCCCTTTCTCCACATCCTTACCAACACTTGTTGTTTGTTGACTTATTGATGTCAGCCATTCTGACAAGTGTGATGTGATATCTCATTGTGGTTTTAATTTGCATTTCTCTGACAATTAGTGACACTGAGCATTTTTTCATGTCTATTGGCCATCTGTATCTCCTCTTTGGAGAAGTATATATTCAGGTTCTCTGCCCACATTTTAAAAAATATATTTTACCTTTATTTATATAGAGAGAGGAACAGAGAGGGAGAGAAACATTGGTTACCTCCCATACTTGCCCCTACCAGGAATTGAACCCTCAACTTGGGTCTGTTCCCTAACCAAATCCCTTCAAAGCATGGGACAACACTACAACCAACTAAGCCACACTGGTCAGAACCTCTACCCATTTTTTAATTGGATTGTTTGTTATCTTGGTGTTGAGTTGTATGATTTCTTTATAAGTTTTGATGTTAACCTCTTATCAGGTGTATCATTGATAAATATGTTCTCTGATCAGTAGGTTGTCTTTTTATTTTGTTGATTGTTTCCTTTACTGTGTAAAATCTTTTTAGTTTGATGTAGTCCCATTTGTTTGTTTGTTTCCCAAGGATCAATAGCAGAAAAAACATTGTTAACAGAAATGTCAGAGATTTTACTGGCTATGTTTTCTTCTATGAGTTTTAGGGATTTTATTCTTCCAATTAAGTTTTTAATCCCTTTTAAATTTATTCTTGTATATAGGTAAGAAAGTATTCTAGTTTCACTGTGTGTGTGTATGTGTGTGTGTGTCCAATTTTCCCAATATCATATGTTGAATAGACTGGCTTTATCCTATTGTATGTTCATATATTAATTGGCCATATAGGCATGGGTTTATTTTTTCATTTTCTATTCTACTCCTTTGATTGACTGTTCATTTTTATGCCAGTGCAATGCTAAATTGTTTACTATGGCCTTGTAGTATAGTTTGATAATCAGGTAGTATGATATCTCCAACTTTATTCTCTTTTTGAAACATTCCTTTGGCTATTTGCGATCTTTTGTGGTTTCAAATGAATTTTTGCATTATTTGTTCTAGTTGTATGATCAATGCAATTGGTATTTTGATAGGAACTGCATTGAATCTATAGATTTCTTTTGGAAGAATGAACATTTTTTGTCTTAACCAATACATTTTATTTGTTTTTTTATTGAATTTATTGGGTTGATATTGGTTTACACAATCATACAGATTTCAAGTGTACAACTCAACAAAATACCATTTGCACACTGCATCGTTTGTCCATTACCCCAAGCAAAATCTCTTTCTGTCTCAAATTTCCACCCCCTTTGCCTAACTTACTCCCCCTCATTTCCCTCTGGCTGTCACCACACTGTTGTCTGTGTCTATGTGTTTATATATATACTAGGGGCCCAGTGCACAAAAATTTGTGCACTCGGGGGGTGGGGGTCCCTCAGCCCGGCCTGTGCCCTCTTGCAGTCTGGGACACCTCGGGGGGGATGTCCACCTGCTGGCATGCCTGGCCAGCCTGAGTGAGGGGCTGAGAGCCATTTTCAGGCTGCCACAGCCCCTTCAGGGTTCGTGCACTGGCAGGTGGGAAGGCTGATGAGTGCAGGCCTGGATGTTTCCCACCGGAGGGCCCGCGATTGCACACACCTGGTGGGCCCACACCGCTGAGGGGACACACCTGGCGCAGAGTTGGGTGGCAAGCCAGGGACAGACACTGGTGCAGAATCCCTCGGTGGGGCCCTGCTGCTGAGCAAACACACCCGGGGTGGAGCTGGGCAGTGAACTAGCTTCGGATTCTCCGCACTGTGCAGCAGACGCTCCCACACGCCCTGTGGAGGCCCCTGGGGGGGCGGATGAAGGTAGCGGACCCTGGACGGGTGTTCCTGGACACCCTGCGGAGGCCCCCAGGGCAGAGCCAGGCAGTGGACACAGGACAGGCATTCCTGGATGTCCCACAGAGGCCCCCGGGGGGCAAAGCCAGGCAGCAGACCCAGGATGGCTGCTCCTGCACACCCTGCAGAGGCCCTGTGCTCCTGCATTCCCCGGGGAGGCCCCCAGGGGGTGTAGCCAGGCAGTGGACCTGGGACAGGCGCTCCTGGATACTCCTCGGAGGCTTCCGGGGGCGGAGCTAGGCAGCAGACCCAGGACAGCTGCTCCTGGATGCCCTGAGGAGGCCCAGGCCAGACCCCCCTCCCACTGAGCTGACACACCTGGCACAGCTATGCCAGCCGGCCGTGGAGGCTCCCAGTGCAGAGCCGCCCTACCAGCCTCCATCTTGGCTGGGTTAATTTGCATACAGCCACTCTGATTGGCTGGTGGGCGTGGCTGTGAGCAGAGGCTCAGCCAGCCTAGGCAGGCAGTTGCAACAGAAGCGTTTGGTTTGCTCTAACTCCATGGCTGTTGGCCTCCATCTTGGCTGGGTTAATTTGCATATAGCCGCTCTGATTGGCTGGTGGGCATGGCTGTGAGCAGAGGCTCAGCCAGCCTAGGCAGGCAGTTGCAACAGAAGCCTTTGGTTTGCTCTAGCTCCATGGCTGTTGGCCGGGTTAATTTGCATACAGCTGCTCTGATTGGCTGGTGGTAACAGTCAATTTGCATGTTTCTCTTTTATTATATTAGACTAGAGGCCCAGTGCATAAAATTTGTGCACTCAGGGCAGTCCCTCAGCCCAGCCTGCACCCTCCCACAGTCCTGGACCCCTTGGGATATATCTACCTGCTAGCTTAGGACCGCTCCCAGGGCCTAAGCTAGCAGTCAGACATCCCTCTGGCAGCTCTAGAGCCCTTTGGAGATGCTCGACTGCCAGCTTAAAACAATTTTAAGCTGACAGTCAGACATTCCTCTGGCAGCCCAGGAGTCCTCAGCAGATGTCCAAGCGGAGCAGGCCTAAGCCACAGTCAGATATCCTTATTGCTGCTGAGGAGGCAGGAGAGGTTCCTGCCACTTCCATTGCATTCACAGCCATCAGTCCAGCTTGTGGCTGAGCACAGCTCCCCCTGTGGGAGTGCACTGACCATCAGGGGACAGCTCCTGCATTGAGCATCTGTCCCCTGGTGGTCAGTCCACATTATAGCAACCGGTCACTTCTGGTCATTATGCTGTTAGGGTCAATTTGCATATTACCCTTTTATTATATAGGATATCTATATCTATATCTATATCTATATCTATATCTATATCTATATCTGTATCTATATCTATATCTATATCTTGCTTCATCTCTTCAACCTTCTTTCATGCAGCCACCCAAAACCCCTCTACTCTGACAGCTATCCATCTGTTCCATGTATCCATGGCTCTGTCTCTATTTTACTTGTCAGTTTATTTTGTTCATAAGTGAAATCATATGGTATTTGACTTTCTGTGACTGGTTTATTTCAGTTAGTATAATAATCTCCAGGTCCGTCCATGCAATGCATTGCATCTTTTTTTATAACCATGTAGTATTCCATTATGTAAATGTATCACTGCTTTTTAAAGCCAGATAGATAGATAGATAGATAGATAGATAGATAGATAGATAGATAGATGATAGATAGATAGATGAGAGAATATATATACTAGGGAAAGAGAGAGAGAAAGAGAAACATCAATGTGAGACTGAAACATCAATCTGCTGCTTCTTGCACACATGGAGCCCAAAACCCGAGCATGTGCCCTGACTTGGAATTGAACTGACAACCTTTCAGTGCATGGGAAGATACCCAATTAACTGAGCCACTTTTATTATCTGCTCACCTGCTGATGGGCACTTTGGCTGTTTCTAGATCTTGGCTATTGTAAATAATGCTGCTATGGATATAGAGGTGCATATATTTTTCCCTGATTGGTGTCTTGAGATTCTTAGGATATATTCCAAGTATTGGAATTGCTGGATCAAAAAGCAGTTCCATTTTTAATTTTTTTGAGGAAACTCCATACTGCTTCTGACAGTGGCTGCACCAATTTGCATTCCCACCAACAACAGTGCACAAGGATTTTCTTTTCTCCACATCCTCACCAGCACTTGTTGTTTCTTGATTTATTGATGGTAGCCATTTTAGCAGGTGATACTTCATTGCAGTTTTAATTTGCATCTCTTTGATGTTTAGTTATGCTGAGCATTTTTTCATGTGTCTCTTGGCCATTTGTATGGCCACTTCGGAAAAGTGTCTATTTAGGTCCTTTGCCCATTTTTTAATTGGAAGAATTAACATCATTCAAATGTCTATACTACCCAAATCAATCTATAAATTCAACATAATCCTACTAAAACACCAATGGCATACTTCACAGAGCTAGAATAAATACTCCAAAATTTTATATGAAACCATAAAAGTCCTGAATAGCTGCAGCAATCTTAAGAAAGAAGAACAAAGTAAGAGGGATCACAATTCCGGATGTCAAACTATGCTACAAAGCCATCATAAACAAAACAGCCTGGTATTGGCAAAATAACAGGCATATAAGCCAATTGATCATAACAGAGATCCCAGAAATTGACTCACACCATTATGGTCACTTAATATTTGACAAAGAAGGCAAGAACATACAATGGAGTAAGATAATCTCTTCAACAAATAGTGTTGGGAAAACCGTACAGGCATGCAAAAAGATGAAACTAGACCACCAACTTACATCATACACAAGAATAAATTCAAGGTGGATAAAAGACTTAAATTAAGATGTGAAACCATAAAAATCTTAGAGGAGAACATAGGCAGTAAAATCTCAGACATCTCACATAGCAATATGTTTACAGATATATCTCCTAGGAAACTAAGGAGAAAATAAAGGACTACATCAAAATAAAAAGCTTCTGCACAGCAAAATAAACTACCATCAAAATGAAAAAGAAACCGACTGTATGGGAGAACATGTTTGCTGATGATACATCTGATAAGGAGTTAATATCCAAAATATATAAAGCACTCATCCAACTCAACAAAAGGAAGACAAACAATCCAATAAAAATAAAAAAAGAAAATTGGCAGAAGACTTGAATAGACAGACATTCCTCCAAAGAGGACATACAAATGGTCAAGAGACATATGAAAAAAATGCTCAAAGTCACTAACGATCAGAGAAATAGGGGTAATGACTTAATGATTAAGAGGAACAATTCACAAGATTATGTTGTATAGACTTGTATGCATCTATACAATCTAAAAAGAAAAAATCAATATAAAAAATATAGTGGGAATTTTAATAAACCTCATTTGGAAATTGATAGGTGCTGAAGACAAATATAATAAGTTATATAGAAGATACCAATAATTTAATTCATAAGATTTGCCTAATAGTCATCAAAATCTGTATCTATAATAATAAAAGTGTAATATGCAAATCGACCAAATGGCTGAACAGCAGAACGACTGTCTGGAGAACCACAATATGAAACCCACTGGTGCCAGGCCACCCAAGGTGGGTGCGATGCGATTGGTTAGGGGCCCCACCATTGTCTCATGATCGCCCCAAAGAGGAAGGCCTAGGCTACCTGGTTGGTGGCAGTATGGCGGCAGGGTGGGGGCCTCCCTCTATGGGGTGATTGATTGCGGGGCTCCTAGATTGCAAGAGGGCGCAGCCTGGGCTGAGGGACCCTCCTCCCCCAGTGCATGAATTTCATGGATGAATTTCATGCACTTGGCCTCTAGTATATTCATAAGATTTACCTAATAGTCATCAAAATCTATATATCTAAATTGATACCAATATATCTTGCCTTACTTAAAGCAAAGATTTTTTTTTTCACCATAAAAATTTAGGAATAACACTATGCTTTTGCTCATAATTTTGAAATCTCAAGTGGCAGGGAAAAGTTTCTAGCAAGAAATAAAGAGCCAAAATGAACTTAAGAAATAAAAATCTATGTTCATCAGAAATATTGGCCTGTAATTCTCTTTGTAGTGTCTTTATCTGGATTTGGGATTAGGGTAATGCTGGCTTCAGAGAAAGAGGTTGAAAGTGTTTCTTCCTCTTGAATTTTTTAGAATAGTCTGAGGAGGATAGGTTTTAGTTCTTTAAATGTTTGGTAAAACTCCACTGTGAAGCCGTCTGGCCCAGAGCTTTTGTTTGCTGGAAGTTTTTTTTAATACTGCTTCAATTTCCTCCACAGTTATCAGCCTATTCAGCTTTTAATCTTCCTGAATGAGTTTAGGAATATGTCCATTTTTTCTAGGTGAACCAGTTTGTTGGAATAGAGTTGTTCATAGTATTTTTTTTCAATCCTTTGTATTTCTCTAAGGTCTCTTGTTAAATCACCTCTTTCATTTCTGATTTTATTTATGTGAATCCTCTTTCTTTGCTTCTTGGTAAGCCTGGCTAGAGGTTCATCAATCTTGTTTATCCTTTCAAAGAACCAGCTCTTGGTTTCATTGATCTTTTATATTATTTTTGTTTTGTTTTGTTGGGTTTTTTGGTCTCTAAGTCATTTATTTCCACTCTGTTCTTTATTATTTCCTTCCTTCTGCTCACTCTGAGATTTTCTTGTTGCAATCTTTCTAATTTTTAAATTGTGGAATTGGATAATTTATTACCACTTTTTCTTGTTTTTTGAGATAGGCCTGTAATGCTATCAACTTTCCTCTTAAGACTGCTTTCACTGTGTCCCATAGATTTTGCATTGTTATGTTTTCATTGTCATTTGTTGACATGATGTTTTTTTATTTCTTCTTTGATCTCTTTGGTAACCCAATCATTATTTAATAGCATGCTATTTAACCTCCAAGTGTTTGGAATTTTTTATTTTTTTATTGTAGTTTATTTCTTTTGTTGTTGTTGTTTCTAATATTATGCTATTGTGATCTGAGAAGATGCTTGACATTATTTTAATCTTGAATTTGAAAACACTTTGCCTGTGTCTCAATGTGTGGTATACATGATATCTTTGAAAATGTCCCATATACACTTGAAAAGAATGTACAGTCTGTGGCTTTGGGGTGAAATATTCTGAATATGTCAGTAAAGTCCTTCTGATCTAGTGAGTTATTTAGGATTGCTGTTTCTTTGCTGATTTTTTGTCTAGACGCTTTATCCAGTGATGTCAGTAAGGTATTAAAGTCCCCTACTATGTATTATTTTTTATCTCTCCCTTGATATCTTCCAGAAGTTTGGAGTTTTTTAAAAAAATATATTTGGGTGCCTCTACATTGGGTGCATATATGTTTGCCAAAGTTATATCTTCTTGTTGTATTGATCCCTTTAGTATTTTGAAGTGAGCTTCATTATCTCTCGTTATGGCCTTCACTTTGAGGCTTATTTTGTCAGATATAAGTGTTGCTACCCCAGCTTTTTTTAATTTCCATTTGCCTGAAAAATATTTTTCTATCCCTTCACTTTCAGTATTTGTGACTCCCTTGATGTGATGTGGGTCTCTTGTAGATATATGTATTTATATATATATATATATATATATATATATATATATATATATATATCATGTTTTCTTATCCATTCAGCCACTCTATGTTTTTTTTAATTTATCTTTATTGTTCAGATTATTACAGTTGTTCCTCTTTTTTCCCCCATAGCTCCCCTCCTCCCAATTCCCACCCCAACCTCTGACCTTGCCCCCCCATTGTCCTCATCCATAGGTGTACAATTATTGTCCAGTCTCTTCACGCATCCCCAACACCCTTAACCCCCGAAAATTGTCAGTCCACTCC
>PVJC01043132.1:0-14661 GCA_004026665.1 Murina feae
TGTGTGTGTGTGTGTGTGTGTGTGTGTCGCCACTGGGGACCTGCCCCCAGCCGCATCTGAGGCTCAGAGCAGTCCTCCTGTGTGTGTCTACCTGCCGGGGGCCTGCCCCCAGGCACACTGTGGAGGCTTGGAGAAGGCACCCCCTCTATGTTGATCTCTCAGACTCTTGCCCTCCCCTGCATGTTGTTCTCTTTTTTGAGCTGTGACCAGGGCTGGGTGCGGCCTGCCTCCCAAGCTTGCCTACTGCCCATCTTCCTCCAGCCACCAGAATGCAGGGAAAACCCCGCCTCGTGGTCAGGCCAGCCTTTTCCTGCTCCCTGATCCCCACAATGGGCCTGGGCAGCCGCCAAGCAGGCTAAGACGCCCCCGCTGCCTCTTTCCCACTCACCGGTACCCTGCTGTCTTGCTTTCCCACTCCCCTGTGCCTCGCAAAGGTCCTGGGAAGCCCGCAAGCAGGCCCCTGGCCCCCACTGCCTCTTTCCTACTCCCCGGTGCCCCTCAAAGGGCCTGGGCAGCTGCCAAGCAGGCCCCAGCCCCCACCGCATCTTTCCCACTCACCAGTCCTGGGTCCTGCGCTGTTCTGCCCTGCAGCCTCTCTGTGCACTTGGGAGGTCCCTCAGCCCCGCCTGTGCCCTCACGCAGTCTGGGACCCCTCTGGGGATGTCCACCTGCTGGTGTGCCTGACAATCCTGGGTGACAGGCTGCTGGCTGTGTGCAGGCTGGCCAAGCCCCCCAGGAACGTCCCTCACCCCATTGGGTTGTGGCCAGTGTGGGTGACAGGCTGATTGGCGCTTTCAGGCTTTAAGGCTGCCCACAGCTCCCAATGACCCAATGTCACAGCAAGGCTGGCTGGACGCAGGTTGCTGGGGTTTGTTTATCTTCTATAATTGATGCTGTTCCTTTATGGCGAGGCCTAGACTTGTAACGAAGCCTCCTCTCTGCTTCACCTCACGGCGTCTATAATAAGACAATGTTACTCTTAGGTCTGCTGTTTCCTTCAGCTCCCGAGGATTCTATGATTGTTATATTGTTGCAAACGTGTGTTTTGCTTGAGGATGAGCAGAGCGGAGTGGCAGCTTCACTTTCACCCCTGCTGCACTGGAAGCTGCCATTTACTCAGGTCCGTGAGTGGCGGCCGCCCTGTTGGCTGGGCTAATTTGCATACAGCCGCTCTGATTGGCTGGTGGGCGTGGCTTCCCTCATCCCAGAGAAATGGTTAATTTCAATATTACACTTTTATTAGTATATATATATATATATATATATATATATATATATATATATATATAGTGTTATGTTTTCTTGATGTAGAGTTTCCTTGATCATTATAAAGTGTCCGTCTTTGTCTCTTATTATCTTTGTTATCTTGAAATCCATTTTGTCAGATATAAGTATGGCTACACCTGCTTTCTTGTGGATGTTATTTGCTTGGGGAATCATTTTCCACCCTTTTATTTTGAATCTACCTTTGTCTTTGTGGCTTAGATGTGTCTTTCGTAGGCAGCATATGGTTGGGGATCATTTTTTTTATCCGTTCTGCCTCTTTACTGGTGCATGCAGACCATTTACATTTAGGGTAATTATTGCCGTGTGAGGACTTCCTATGGCCACTTCATGTTCCGTCTTCTGGTGCCTCCATTGGCTCTTTTCCTGTAGGGTTCTGTCGGTTGTTTTTGTTCGGTCAGATTCCACACCCCTGTCCTCTGTGTCCTCTCTTTTTAAGCTGTATGTCCTGGTTTGTGGATTTTTGTGTGCTATAAAAACATTTAAAAAGCTTGAGCTATGTAATACTAGAGACCAGAATTTGAATCATATTTTAGTCCCCCAGCTCCCAAAACTTACTGACTCACTGAAAATCAATTAAAATACCTGAGAGTTCCCAAATATGTAAAATAAGAGCAATAATATTTACATCACATGGTTGTCCAAGAATTAAATGAGATAATAAATGTATTCAAAATGCCTACCTAATGCCGAGCACATAATAAGAACTCAGTAAATGTTAGTCATCATCAATTCTTGTTCTCTATTATACTACTTGAGGGCTGGTGCACAAAATTCATGCAGGGGAAGGGTGTGGTCCCTCAGCCCAGCTTTGCCCTCTCACAATCCAGGATCCCTCGAGGATGTCCAACTGCTGAATTAGAGGTTAGACAAAAGCCTAGTGAGAGAAAAAGAAATGAAACAAAACAGAGGCCACTCCAGCAAGGGTGGGTTCTGAGGAGCTACGGTTAACTTTCTGTGTGAAGATTCGCCAGGCCAGGGAAGAGGGGAGGAAGGAGTGTGTGTGTGTGAGTGTGTGTGTAAGAGAGAGGCACCTCCAAAGACTCCAGACTCTTTTGTTCTAAGGCACAAAACTTTGCTTTCCCCACATTTATTGCATGTCTAAACACAAACTATCGTATACTTCAAGCAACATGTATTAGGTAAGGAGAATGCAGCCTTAAAGCAAAGGGTGGGGGTGTCAGAAGTGAGTAATTTCTCTCATCCCCTCAGCTGTAGTTCCTTGCTTTCAGGGGGCTGCCTCTTTTCGAATCCACATTTATCTCTTGGTGTGTGGGAGGTTAGGGAGCACAGCATTATCCTGGAAGGGGGACTGCACCCGTGTTACTCACCCCAAGTTTCATTTCCTCACCCTCATGAGTCACTTTATGCCCCACCACTGATCCAGTTAATGGTGGTCAGAGGTCTGCAGCTGGATGCCTCCAGGAAGAGAGCATGCTGGGGGCCAGGTGGTCCAGTTCTGAGGCCCCTGCATCGACACCCCACCCCCACCAGCTTCCCACCTGCAGGCAGCAGCTCAGGGTGTTCTGCCTCACCATGCACCAGACTCAATCTGACTGGATGCGGGGAGAGATTGGGCGGCTCCATGGCAGGCAGTTCCACAGCTAACACCTTTGAACTGCATGCCACTGGGGGGGGAAGAAAAGCCTCCCCAGAAAGAGGTTTTTCAAAAGCATTTAGAGACCAGGAGGTTGGCTGGCTGCGGCCTTCCTTCCCCTGACTATTGGCAGATGACCTTGCTCCCTGCCCACACCTGCCTTGGCCTAATGCTACCCACCCCTGGCCAGAGGGAGGGACTGGAAGTTTGGCCATCAGACCCCAATCAGGTGATCACGGTGGCCAGTGCACGTCATAGCAACTGGTCATTCTGGTCACTTGGTTGTTCCAACGTAACAATCACTTAGGCTTTTATATATAGAGAGATACTAGAGGCCCAGTGTGCAAATTTGTGCATGGGTTGGTCCAGCCAGCCTGCCCTGATCAGGCCGATTTGGCCGGGCCTGCTGGGAGAGGGACCACAAGTGGTCGGCTGGCCAGCTCTGCCCCCAATCATTGGGGGGAAGGCTGATCAGGGGCAGGGCCAGCTGGGGAGAGGGGCCATGGGTGGTTGGCCAGCTGGCACCATCCCTGGTTGAACTTCCGGTGGAACTCCTGGTTGAAGGGATAATTTGCATATTAGCCTTTTGTTATATAGGATACTTTCATGGCTGATGAGTTAAGTAGGGTTATCAATTCTTAAAGTGAATAACTGTGAATGATTACCCTCAAGGTTTTCATCATCCTTTTCAAAAAGTCTTTACATATCTTCTCTTGTCATTCATCACTCATGTACTCAGGGGTCACACTTGTCATCGTCACCAGAGTCAATGTGCCCATTTTAGTGTCTTTGTTTCTTTTCTTCTTAGATTTTGCTTCTAATCTGTTTAGGTGCTTGGTCACCAGAGCTTCAAATGTAATCCAATTGTGCATAAAATAAGAATAAATATATTATGAATGAAGGTCTGAAACATTTTCCTTGTATAGAGCATTGAGTGTGAATACCCAGACTTCTATGAAATGTATTGTGCTTCGCAAAGGTCACATTCACATGCCTCCTGGCCTTGATCTTCCCCCATCAGAACTGAGCCTCAGGTTACAGTTGCTAACTACAGTCCTAAGCACATAGAAAATGCCAAGAAAAAAAGTTGTTAAAGGAATGAAATGGAAACAAGTTGAAATTTAATAACATTATGACCCTCTTCCCTGAGTATGATGCACAGTGCAATTGACTAAATGATCTGTAAGTGTCTACATTATTTTATTTCTATCAATCACTTCATGTATGTGGTCATGGGTTGTTAGTAACTTTGATTTTCTATCTTTTATACCAACAGAAGAGTGAATGAAAACTTTGCTAGTCTTGTTGTTCCTTTTATGAGGACCCACTCCTGTGCCTGATCCCACAAGTTTTGGCATGTGGGACTGCCTTTAGACATGGTAAACAGTCAATATTTATCTGCTTATTTGGCTTTAAACAGATTTGTCAAGTGTATGTCTGGGTATTCTCAGCACTTCATTTTCCTTTTTTCCCCCAAGTGGCATTTAGTACTAAACAAAAACTGATCAGAGGTTTAGAATTACTGTTCGCCCATTGTGTTTCCATGGTTACAGGTCTGTGTTGTTCATCTTCAAATTCAGCATCAATGACTTAGGCAGCCTTTGTGACCCATGCTTATTAAAGCTTGATTACTATGATCTATCCATGTTGGCTTCTTACTTATATACTACAATTGCTTCTAAAGGAGGCAGTATTCCTGCATTGTGAACACAAATACCACTTGTTCAATACCTGTCATGATGAAGTTCACACTAAAATCACTGGCCCCTTTTCAAGTTATTCTTCAAGAAGTAACATTTTTTAAACCTTTAACAATGTTGTTCCTTTACAATTCTCTCCAGTGTACGATTAATCATCCACTTTTCTACCTTCCCATCTAGAAAACCATTGTTTTTCTGTGTTGCTACCGGGATAATGAACAGATTAATGTAATATAGAAAACAATGATGTTTTGTTACCAAATTAACAGAATATTACAACATTAATTAATAGAAAATATTTTGAAAATAAAATAGTAATTCAACTCTGTTGGTGAGCCTGCTGCCCTTTGTGAATAACTTCTGAAAAATCTTAGATAAGAATAAAGTATAATAAAGACAAAGTAAATTATCCAAGGAAGTTAATTGAAAAATAATGTCAGAATTAGGCACAGCTGCATGCAAAGATAGTAACAAAAAAAACACCTTGAATAATATGAAGGTTTACATATCTCCTAAAGGGGTTCTAAAAGCAGGAGTCTATGAAGAGATGGCAGCTCCATGGTCATCAGGGACCGGGCTCCCCACACCTCGCTGCCTTAGAACCTTCAGTGGCTGATCATGAGCCAGTAAGGTAGCTAGAGCTCCAGCTCTTTATTTATGTTCTAGGCAACAAGGTGGAGAAAGGGAAGAACTCTTTGAAACTCTACACATCAAGTGTGTTTACATCCTTTTCGCCAGAACTTAGTTGTATGGCCATGTGTAGTTTGCAAAAGAGTGTAGGGAATGCAGTCTCTTAAATGGACTTCGGGGTGACCAGCTCAAACTCAAGATTCTGCTACAGAAGGGGAAATGGATATTGAGAGCAAGTAGTCATCTCTACCACAATTTCCAAAAAAATATATAAAATAAAGCACATAAAGAATACAGTAAACAATGGGCACTACAGACAAAATCATATTAACCTATGTGCTATAGCACCAAAAAAAAAAAAAGCCACAGAACAACTGCTGGGTGGGGAAGGGGGAGGGCACATACCTATCAGGTTCACTGCTTCCTCAGGTGCGGCGCATGTGGGAGGCAACCAGTCCATGTGTCTCTCTGACATTGATTTTCCCTTTCTTTCTCTCTTTCTCACTTCCCTCCCCTCCCTCCCTTCCACTCTCTCTGAAAAGCAATGGAAAAAATATCTTCACATGAGAATAATTTTATATATATATATATATATATATATATATATATATATATATATATCAAATATTCCTTTATTTTAGGAATATTTTCATCTCTTCCCTGTTCTCATCTCTCACAGCATTACCTGTATTTTCTGTTGGCAATTTGATAATAAAGATAATGGACATTTATTGAGCATTTACTAAGTGCTAGGCAATGAGCTAATTTCTTAACATGAATTTTTTAAACCTCAAACCAACCTTTTGAAGTGGTTATCATTGCATTCCTATTTTATATGAAACATATTTAAGGAGGTAAGTCATTTGACCAGTCACAGAACTACTAAGTGGTGAAGCCTGGAAAGTCTGTTTTCCCTATACTAAACTCTTCACTTACTGTGATTACCATTTGTCTCTTGCACTGTTCCATGTACAATCCTTGTTTCTCGTTCCTTCTACTTTTACATCCATTTACACTTTCTACTCATTTTCCTGTCAGCACTCAGTAGGTAGCCTGATCATCCTCCTTGGAGGCAAGTATGTATGTTCACTGTCTTCTCTTCCCTTCACAGTGCCGACAATAGTCTTTTGCATAAAGTAGATGCTCACGAAATTATTAGAGGCAAAATAAAAGAAGGCCAGAGATATTAATTGGTGATATACCAGAGATATTAATTGGTGATATATTGGTAAGTTCAAACTTTAAGGCAAATGATTGAAGCAGAAATAAATTATAAAGTATGAGCAGAATAAAAAGCAGAAATGTTGAATGAGTCTAAACACGAGTTTATTAAATTGTAGTTTTTGTATTATCTATCATTAGCAACTTGCTTGTCGAATACATTCATGTGTCCAGGGTTTCAGCAATGTGTACACTCAATAAATGGCATACTGAACAAATTCATGCTATGATTCTCATTTAAAGAATAATTTTTTTGTTGTTAATTACTGACTTCCGGCCTCACAGGTTGGTGACAGAATTAGAAACAGGAAAGAGAATGTGCTTTGCTTCTGTGCTTGGACCACGTTAGTTACTGTCAGATATTCTTTTTAAAATGCTGACCATTTGAGTGTTGTTGCTGCATGAAAAAGAACAATTCTGTCACTGAACATTAGTAAGAGAAGGAAGAAAATGTGTTTGACTTATTGTGAAACATCAGAACCCACTGTTTTTTTACTTCAATAAGGATCAAAGGCACAAAACTCCAAGACAAGTTGTGGGGAAGGAGTTCTATTTTTCAGGAAAGGGACTTACGAAGGGAGAGGCAGGCAAGCAAACCATGCTGCTCGTTTTGTGGTGGGGTTAAAGGTCTTCAAAAATGGATGTGCTCTTCCTCCACAGAACAAATATATACCAGGGAAAGTGAGACTGTCACAGACTGGAAAGAAGCGTCGCTGTAGGAAGCAAGAGCAGGCGATTACCTCCAAAGCTGAATTATCCCCGGGTTTAGAGAGCTCTCGGGGGAAAAGGAGGACCCGGAGCACAGGTCTTCACAGGCTCCTTAGGAAAGAAGGCTTTGTTTAGCGGCCCTAGGTCTTGCTAATGTGCAGGCTTGAATGCTATTAGGTAATTATAACGCATTTAGAGTTGGTGAACGCTTTGAAATCATGAAATACAGATAGCAAACATTTCATTTGTGTTTAAAAATTGTTGTGGCTTTTCTAGCCATAACCAATACATCCGAGTTGGGGGTAATATAAAAGAACCTGGCGCATATTCACAAGTTTGGGAACAAAGAAAGCTTCAGCAAGTGTCATGTTGTATGAGTGCACGAAGGGGAAGAACTACATTGAAAGAGGGCTATTCTTATTGCCTGGGTTGACAAAAATATGTCCTGGAGACGCGGACACTCCTGTCCTTTTCCAACTGCTAGCTGCTTATGAATTTTAGAGCTCACTTCCCTCCTCACTGATGATTTGCAAAGAAAAATATTTCGCGGTTTTGTTATTCTCACCACCCATGCAGTTGTCTTCTCCACAGGTGGCTCTAAAGCAGTGAGTCTAAAAGTGAGCAGCGTTTAGAATTAGACGGACTGATTTTTTTAAAAATCCTGATACCCAGGCTATACCCCAGACAATTAAATCACAGTTTTAGGCTTCAGTTATTGTTTTAATTTTAATTTTGCTTTTAAAGCTTTAATGAGGTATAATCAATATACAAAGTGGTATACACATTTAATGCAGACCATGTGATGATTTTAGACATATACGAACACTGGTGATACACAATATAGATAACAGACATAAGCAGTGAAGCATGGTGGCAACCATGCTTGATGGGAATTGCTGTTTGATATTTTAACCCTGTTGACTTGGCTTTTGTCATTATTTGCTTGCTAAAATAATAGAACAGTTATTTTGATTTTCTGAATTATATAAATCATTCCATTCGATTGAATACCCTATTGATTGTAATTTGAATACCCCATTTGTTGTGGTCATACTGGCTTTAGAAAACACATTCTTCTGTATCTGGAGACCAGGACAGCACAATTACTCTAAATTGCCCCAGTGGCTCCAGATAATGTGTTTCCATTGACTCAGTGGTCCCAAGACCAGAAATTATAATTAATCTTTGTAGATAACTACTCGGCTCAATCTGACTTCTGTAACAAACTGCTTTTTTGCAAACCAGGTTCCTCATTCCTAACCCCAAGATGTAATCAATACCTTTGTGATTTTTGCCTATATAAATCTGGTGTTGGGGTCATTTAACCACTACGAGATTTAGAGAGCATAGCCCCCTCATAGTCCTGGCTTCAAAATAAATATGACTTCTTGATTTGACTTCTTGAGGTGTCCTTGTGTGATTCACGGATACAATACAACAGCAACACCTCCCAGAACTTCCCTATGTTCCTGATTTTCATTTTATCTTTGGTGAAACATGGCATGAGATTTGCCCTCTTTTTTTTTTTCTTTAATCCTCACTCGAGGATATTTTCCCATTGATTTTTTAGAGAGGGAAAGACAGAAAGAAATATCAATGTGAGAGAAACACATTGATTGGTTGCCTCCTGCATGTGCCCTGACCAGGGCCAGGGCAGGAGAGGAGCTTACAATGGAGGTGTGTGCCCTTGGCAGGAATCTAATCCGGGACCCTTAGGTCACCAGGCCTACACTCTGTCCCCTGAGCCAAACCAGCTAGGGCAAGATGTGCACTCTTAATAAAGTTTGAATGCATGATACCATATTGTTAACATAGGCACCATGTTGTGTAGCAGATCTCTAGAATGTATTCCTCTAGCATAATTGACAATTTGCACCCATTAAATAAAATACCCTGTTTCCTCCACCCCAGCAACCACTATTGCATTCTCTGCTTCTATGCATCTGACTTCTATGCATTTGGGGGAATTTGTTTACGTGGAATCATGCATTATTCCTCCTACTGCGACTAGCTTATTTCATTTAGCATACTGTCCTCAAGGTTGTCACAAATAGAAGGATTTCCTTCCTTTCTAAAACTGGGTGATATTCCATTGTACGTATACAGTAGCCCCCCTTCTCTGAGGTTTCACTTTCCAAGGTTTTCCTGCTGTAAATTGCAGTCCAAAAGATTAAATGGAAAAGTCCAGAGATAAACAATACTAGTAAGTGTGCATGCCATCATTATATGCCATTCCAAATAACTGGATAAAATCTCGTGATGTCCACCTCTGAGGGCCCAGGATGTGACTCATTCCTTTGTCTTCACATCCATGCTGTGTGGCTGTGTGTGCTCCTGCTCTTCAGACACTTAGTAGCCACCACCTTGGTTATCAGATCCACTGAATGGTAGTTGTGCTTGTGTTCAAGTGAGCCCTATTTTTACTTCATGGTGACCCCAAAGTTCTAGAGTTGTAATCCTGCCAATTAGAATATGAAGCTGTGAAGTACTTCCTTTATGTAAAAAGATGACATTTAAGTAAAGAAAAAAAATTGTATGCTGAAGTTGCTAAACTCTACGGTAAGAATGAATCTCCTATCTGTGAGGTTGTGAAGAAGGAGAGTTCTGGCTAGTTTTGCTATTGCACCTCAAACTGCAAGAATTACAGCCCCAGTGCATGACAAGTGCTTAGATAAAATGGAAAAGGCATTTAATTTGTGGGTGGAAGACATGACATCATCATGGCTTCATGATCGTCCTTCTGAATTATTGCCAGAAGGTCATTAGCAGACTGACACTATGTCACAGTGCCTATGCCATTCACTTCAATTCACCTCATCATGGAGGCCTTATATACTCACAAGAAGGATGACTAAGTTCATTAACATATTTTGAGAGGAAGGAGACTTTCATATAACTTTTTACAGTATATTGTTATCATCTATTTTATTATTAATTATTGTTGTTCATCACTTATTGTGCCTAATTTATAAGTTAAACTTTATCATTGGTGTATATATATAAGAAAAAATATACACATCCACCTGGGGTCTTGGAAAGTATCCCCCACAGATGTGCAGAGGGTACAGCTATATACCAAATTTATGATCTTAACGTTTTGAATGTCAGAGTCTTAAGTGGGTCTTATGGGTCTAAATTAAGGTATCAGCAGAGCTTCTTCTCCAGAATCTGTTCCTTGCTTTTCCCTGCTTTTGGATGCTGCCTGAATTCCTTGGCTCATGACTGATCTCTGCTTTGATCATTTCATTTCCCTTTAACCCTCACCTCCCTGCCTCCTTCTTATAAGGATCTTGGTGCTGACATTGGGCCCACCCAGATTTTCCCAACTCAAGATCCTTAACTTAATTGTATCTGCAAATCCCTTTTGCCACATAAGGTAAGGTAAGATATTCACAGGTTTGTGGAATTATTATGTGAATGTTTTGGAGCCATTATTTTACCCACAACAGTGTGAATAAACTACTGTGTGATGGAGGCATGACCAGAGCATTACTGAATTCACATTTTATTAATTTGGGGTCCATTTTACCAGTCCCATTGGTCCAAATACTGATCAATAATGCATGTTGACATGCTCATAGGAATCACTCTCTACATTGGGCACATATTATGGGGGAGGGGATAGTAATCACCACTTATGTCATTCAGTTTCAATGCATTTGTTCAAAGGAAATATATAAGACACATGTTTTCCCTTAAAAAGTAGCTGTCAATTTGGCACACTTATGCTTTAGCATATTTTCCAATTTCTGTTTTTTGAAAGACATAGGAATATAATCACATGTAATCACACTGTGTATTTCTCTACTATGCTAGGGTGTTGGTTTTTACACGTATAATATAGTAGGACACCTGCCTCTCCAGTCTGCTCTCCCTGTTCTCATCAAACAATCCACAGACATTTTCTAAGTACCTCCTGGGTGTTGTAGTGTTCCAGTTGCTGAATCAAAGGCCTTCAGAGATGGCTCTGCAAGATTCACATACACTCAGAATAAAAGAGCTAGCCTTTGAACTCCTCACCCAGGGAATATCAATCACCAGTCTAGGGACCCATTTTGAATGTCTCCCATTCAAATTCTCCCTAGAGAGTGTCTGGGTTATTTGGTCAGTCACTGACATATAGAGAGTACTCTGCCCCTGTGGAGTAGAGTGGTGTTGGGCCATCTCTCAGACTACGGGCCAGCCTAGAGAGGTTGCTTTGGGCAGATGCTGATCCTTAGTCAGACTGCTGTGTTTGGTATTCAGTCCCAAGAGCTGTAGAATGGGGGCTGCATTCAAAGACCCTCAGATGGAGATTTGGAGCATCACAAGCTTTCTAGGGTTTCTCAGAATGAGGCAGTATAGTTAGGAGGCAACATGCTTAGTGTATCCAGGGGGGAAAAGGCAAATGTTAATACCATTATTGCATATTTCCCTACTTACCATCATTTGTTATCTTTCTCCCTTTTTATTATGTCTGGATACATTTCAACTGATTCACCTTTTAATTGAAAAATATGGTTTTGTTATCTCATTTTTTAATTTCCTGATTCTTACATTTTATTGAGACTGCAAAGCAGATGTTTTTCTAATATTTTAATTTCTAGTGTAATTTTTTTAATCCTCACCTGAGGATATTTTCTTACTGATTTTTAGAGCAAGAGAGTGTGGGAAGCCACCCACTGCCGATACTATCACGAGAGTGCACCAAGGAATATGGAAGGTGGATGAACCTTGGGCATTGGCAGGGCTGACCTAAGCACCTCATCTGTTGAGATAGTGGTGGCTCAAGGAAATTCCCTAACCTGGTAATCCTTTTACTGTTTAACAAACTTTACCTTTGATATGCCTGTATGCATTGCTAAAAGGCAAATGTGTATTCAAGTAACTAAACAGCAAACCAGACCAGAAGTCCCTGAGCCTCTTTAAGAAAGAGACCCCCAATGCCTTCCCACTTCACATTTCTTGTATAGTATTTTCATTTGTGTGTCAGCCCCTCCTTCAGACTCTGAACGCCACCAGAAAGGTCATGGCAAGAGAGGAAGGGAGAGGCATAGAGAGAGAAACCTTGATCAGTTGCCAATCCTATGCCCCCAGACTGGGGATCAGTCCTGCAACCTAGGTGTGTGTCCTGACCAGGAATTGAACCAAACATTTTTGCTGTATTGGATGATGCTCCAATCAACTGAGCCACCTGGACAGGGCCTAGTGTAATATTTTAAAGCTATAGTTTACCTTTGCATCATGAGTTTGGTGGTTTCTTGTTTTATGTTTAAGAATTATAACCTTAATGTTAGATTACTTCTGTTTTCCCTTCCTTGAATAAAGTCCACTCATATTTTGGTACTTATCACGCATAGAGTCAATGACTCACTTTGTCTTTCTCACCAAGTAACAATTACTAGAATTCTCCTCTCATTTTTGAAGCCACTAATTCAATATTTGGTGTCTATCTGGTATAGTTTTTCTAAATTAATTTCCTGAATTTATTCTCTAACCTGCCTAGATAGCTATGAATTAATTACTAGATATTTACAAGTAATGAGTAGTTTGTCCATTGTCCAAAACAGCACTTGAAGTCTACAGATTCTCTCCTTATAGAGATCCTTTTGCCTCTGAGGCTTTTAATTCTGAGCTTTATGTTATAATCTACCACACAACAAGTGTTCACTTCCATACCAGCAACACCAGATACTCAAGAATGTGGTTCCAGAATCAAGATTTAAAAACACCTGGATTCATGAAGGTGATATTGTTCTCTGGGATACTACAAACCCAATTTTCTTCTGCTGAGATTATAAAGTTGTCTCAAACAGCTGAGAGTGTGAACTCGGGTCTTCACCACATAACACTCACTGGCTGCTTAGCTCAGGCTCAGAGCCTGAAGGATGGGCTTTGAATAGCATGAGCACATGACAGGGACGGTGCAGCAAAGACCACACTTTGTTGCTGGAGAAGGAAGCAACTGGTGAGTGCAGTCGCATAAGCAGGTCCCTAACAGATCATATCATCCTTCATCCACTGCCATCAGATTTCCTTGTGAGCCCACAGATTCTTCCAGAAATATCTAATGGACACTTTCTAGAAGAGTGCAGTTGTACAAAACCAGATTACACCAGAGTCCATGGCATTTTATGTTCACACCATCACTGATCCATTTGTCTGCACAGTCTGGTCAGAGAAAGGGAAGCAGAAAGGTAATAAATTGAAGGAAAAAAAGTGAGCAAGGCTCTAGGCCCTTCTATCCAGTAGGCTAAATATTTAAAAATTGTTTACTCTTTTATTTTGAGCAGTGTGGGCAGTAACAGAAAGAGCTTAGCTATGTAAGAAGAAAACAAATCAAAGCAGTGATACCAATGGGACAAGAACAATTCCCAAAGAAATATAAAGGTCAATGATTTTCAACTGGAAGATCAATAGAAAAGGATGCCACACCTGGATGTAAGGAGTGCAATGGGGTGTGTGCGGTGGTTTCTTGAGTTGAAGAATTTGACAGGCAGCTATGAAGTGGTCTGTATTGGAGGGTGATACTTGAAGGTCTGGGATTCCAGTAACTTTGAGGGTAGAATCTCAGAGTAAGGACTTTTCTTTATTATTTTTTTATTCACATTCATACTTTGGTTGATGCATGTACCCCCAGCTCCTGTGGAATTGGGAGAGACAGGGATTCTGAGGTTGTCATGATTCCAGCACTCAGTGAGCAGAATAGATATATCACCCAGGACATGAAGGAACAGTGAAGGATTTGTCTTTCTGGCGGTTCAAATTGGAGGTTAAAAGAACAAGGCTGTCAATTAAAGGAGTTGGGGAAATAAGTTAAAGACACCTCACAGAGATAAAGAGGAATCCATGGCATGGTTAAGACACAGGCATTTTATTTATGGGAATAATCAAATAACCTCATGAGCAAAAATCCACATTCAAATAACATTTGCTGCATCGCTGGTCTGATAACAAACCAGCAAGCAAAGCATAAGCAAATTCAGCAGATAGAAACATGCAAAATCAAAACTGAGCTAGGGAAAATTTGCATCCATAGAGAGGTGTTTTCTTGCATACGACAATAGTGAGACCAGCAATGTATTTTCTACTTGGAAATTATTGAAGAGGTTCTGGGTCTGTGTGCAGAAAGATACATTGGAGTGGAAGAATGATACCCAAACAACTCACTGTTTTCTTCATGACCATCTATCTGCTCGAGGCTTTGACAATAATTGTGCAGAGTAGCTTAATTGTCACAGTGCTGAGCAGAGAGTGGGTGCAGGTCAAAAGGCTGTCACCTGTGGACATGATTCTCCTCAGCCTGGGCGTCTGCCGCTTCTGTCTACAGTGGTCATCAGTGATGTACAACTTTTGCGCCTATTTCAACCCTAACGAAGAACTTTGCTACATGTCAATCATCTGGGATTTTACTAATACTCTTACATTCTGGTTAACCAGCTTGCTTGCTGTCGTCTACTGTGTCAAAGTCTCTTCCTTCACCAATGCCATCTTCCTCTGGCTGAAGTGGAGGATTTTGAGGTTGATTCCCCAGCTGTTGCT
>PVJC01043133.1:0-14650 GCA_004026665.1 Murina feae
ATAACTTCATTCAATTTTCAACAATTACTTGTCCAGGAATGTTTTATTTAAAAAATATGTAGATGATTCTTTGCTGAAGTTTATTGGTGGTGTTATGGATAAAATTCACAGCCAGGGTGGAGATGAAAATGCAGATCGATGGCATATCTGCTTCTACACCAGGAAGGTCAGTCTTGCTCAGGAAGCTGGTCAAAGTGTCTGTGAGGTTGTTGATCAGTACATTGTGGTTGCCCAACCAGGTGAGCAAGGTGTTGGCTAGGTCAACGGTGCATGCTCCCTGGACCACCGTGGGAATGTCAGCCTGGACATTGGTTTCAATTCTGACACAAGTCAGCAGGTCCAAGGTGGTCTTCAGGGTGACCACCTTGCCAAGGAGAGGCAGGATCAGGGGGACATCAGAGAGCTTCAGGTTAAGGCCTTTGCCTTCAGAAGTCAGTTTGGCTTTGACATCCAGGATATGGGAATTACTAATTTTCAACCTCAAAGACTTGTCCTTATGGGAGAGGATAGTAGAAAGGACATTGCTCACCAATTTTTCCACTCCCTGGACCTTCTGCTTGGCCAGTAGCCAAACCTGAAGAGAGCAGATGAGGAGGGTTGCTGTGATGCCTCCTGCTGACTACTTCCCAGTTGCTTGACTATGTTTCCTTGTAGTATCTCCCTCTGGGGAGATGCTGCCATCATCCAATTGGAGTGAAAGCCTGAGGCCAGCCAGGAGACCCCTCTCAGCTAGCTATTCCTTACCTGCACAGTTAACACAGCAGTCTCTATGCTTGCCACCCTCCACCTCAGCAACAAAGGTCACTTCTATAATAATAAAAAGTGTAGGTGAGGATCTTTAGGTCCTGAGGGTCTAAGGATATTGTCCAGTCTCAGTTACAGAGTAGTAGATGTCAGGATTTGAATTGAGTTTTCTCTGGCTCCAGCCCTCTGCTCTTACCCTTACCTGATGAAAGATACCCGATGTGGTATCCTCTATCTTCAAGTACTGGGGACACAGATGAATAAAGCACCTTGTGTTTCAGAGATCTCACCACCAGAGACCAACACAGATGGTGAGATACAGCTTGTGACTCAGTTATATGGAGTATTCATGAGGCACAGCCTCAGCGCCAAGAAGGAAATGATCAGTTGTGCTGGGGTTGAAACAGCAGGTCAGCCAAGGTTTTGTGGAGAAGGAGAAAAAAGCCCATTGAGCTGGGTCTTCCACGTTAACAAGGCACAGGAAGTCATCTGAGATGGCGGGGGAGAGGGGAGGGAGGAGTGGAGGACGGAGAGGGGGGAAGAGGAAATCTACACAATTTTTTTTTGAAACAGTGGCATACTAGATGTGTTTTCAGGATTGCCAAATGCAATAGAGGACACCTAATTCAATTAGAATTTCAGATAAACAACAAAAGTGTGTTAACATGAATAAATCCTATGCAATATTTGGAATATATTTATACGAACACATTCTTTGTTACTTATCTGAAAACCAAATTTGAACGGGCATTCTGTAAGTTTGCTGAATTTGGCTATGCTACATGCTTGGGCCTCATTGGAGTATAGTGTGCAAGGCTAGGTTCATCAGGAAAGGTGCTAAGAGAGTTAAGTTGAGGCTTACATGTGGAGAATGTGGTCTTTGCCATGCATGGGACAAATGGGATTAAAACCAGGATTCCCCTACTTAGTAATATCTGTTTATCCCGTGACTGGGATGATTTATGCCACTTAGTTAAAGACAACAAATAACTGAACAAACATTATCTCTGGTAAAAGGATTTTCCTGTTCAAGGAGCTATATCATGAAGTGACTTCCAAAAAAACCTTCAAGTAAACTACCAGTACTTGATTATTCTTTTCTGCAAAAAATTAAAAGAGAAAATGAGGAAATATTTGGGTTAGAGAGGAGAGAATGAAATAAAACCACCAGGGTACATTTATATCACATATATGGTACATATGTGTTTTCTGTTTAAATTTTAAGTGGGGAAAAAAAGACAGATGAAATTGTATTATCCCCATGTGAAGCCTATCTAAACCAAATCAAAGATGTTATTATCTGATTCAATAGCATGGAATTCTTCCCAGAGTCACACAAGAAGGTATATCCCCTGAAGACAATTGGGAATCACTTTGTAGAAGGCAGGCAGCATTTTACGTTTATTTAAATTTGTAATGGTAATAGATCATTTAAAAAGCTATTTTGCTACTGTGTTTTCGTTTAGCAATGTCTAGTATCTATGACATTGGATAATGTAGCATGTTTTCTATATTCATCATATTCATGGAAAGAAGGCATCTAGAAATTTTGAAATAACATTTAGAAAATAAAATGGTTGCTAAGAGCAGTGACTGCATACCAATTTAGATTTTCCTCTCCCTCCTCACTAAATATGTGACTGTGTCTTTTATTTACGTTTCTTCTTATTCTCGAAAGGATTTAAGGCAACTCATAAATATGTGCGAGATCTGTCACTCCTACACATGTGGCTGCTCAAGCATTTCAGTGATTGTACATTTCAAAGTTAAATGCAAATGCTTCTTTCTCTATGACTAGTGTGTGTGTGCTTCTGGGGAAAGTTATACTAATCATTACATTTTACCAACAATATTATTTTATTTTTATTATTTCATAGTGTCTATTGAACAATGGCATAAAACCCATGAGAACCATAGTTAAACAAACATATTTGGAAAACTTTAAATATACAAGTTCTATTTGATGTGGAGAATTTGTGTTGGTTTCACTTTTACTTAGTAGAAATTCCACTGTCCTTGCTTAAGCCTGTCTTCACTTTAGGTGAGGTAAAGGAAAGACAGAAATCTAACTGTGGTAAATACGATATGAGTTGCATCATTAGCGCTTTCATATAAAGACCAGGTAAATAACCAAAAGTAGATGTTGGTCATAATGAATGACTTTAATTCACTGTGTTTCCTGGATTATTTTTACTGTTAAACATGATATTCTTACTTAAAATACAGTGTTGTTAGTTATCATGAATGTGAATTGTTAAGAAGTTAGTCAGTTTTTAAATCTTGATCAATTTGAGATCATGCCTTACCCGGAAAAGGATTTAAACGTCATCAAGAATGGCTTAGGAGCAAGAGTTTACCATGCTGGACTGGAATGTCTTCCTGATATTGTTTTCAATAGTTTGGTGGGCATCTTGGCAAGTAAGCTGGGGTTTTACTGAATCTGATGGTGACAACACTGAGCTTCAAACGAACTTGAATAACTGGACAAATGGCTGACTCTCACAGATAAAGTTTAATAGGAATAAACTACAAACACATAGCTTGTATCTGGGTTTAGAAAACCTACAGGAAAAATAGTTCATATTAAAAGTTCTGGGCAAAAATGTCCTAGAGCTTTTAGGTAATAGTGAGTTCAAAATGTCAACAGAGTGGTGAGGCTGCCATAAGTCTAACAGGACTTACACAGGTCACTTCTGGAGAAAACTTTCTAGGCTAAGGAGGGTTTGATAAACCCACTCAACATTCCACAGTTGTCAAAACATTTTTTAAATCCCAAGTTTATATCTAGGAACCACATTTTAAGAGAGCATGCTTTTATTTATTTATTTTTAATTTCTAAATATATTTTTATTGATTTCAGAGAGGAAGGGAGAGGGAGAGATAGAAACATCAATGATGAGAGAGAATCATTGGTCAGGCTGCCTCCTGTACTCCCCACACTGGGGATTTAGCCCGCATCCCCGGGCATGTCCCCCGACCAAGAATCGAACTGCAATCTCCTGGTTCATAGGTTGATGCTTAACCACTGAGGCACCCTGGCTGGGCTAAATTTTAATTATGTATTGGTTTCAGGCATACAACTTACTGGTTAGATAATTATACACTTTACATAATACTTGATATTTCCAGTACCCTAACTGGCACCATACATAATTATCACAATATTACTGACTATTTATTGTGCTGTACTTTACATCCGCATGACTATTCTATAACTAGCAATTTGTACTTCTTAGTCCCTTCATCTTGTTCACTCAGCATCCCAATATACTCCTGCCCTCTGGCAAGAGAGAGAGAGCATGCTTTTAAAAACAAAAGATGTATTTGGTGAGAGGATAGATATAAAGGCATGTCAAAAGAAGAAAAACTACAGGAACACAAGATATTTTATATAGAGGAAAGAAGAGCTTTACTATTAAAGAGAAAAAATTTTATTTTCCCTTTTGTCAAATGTATGCAAGGACCAATAATTAGAAGTTTCCATCTAGAGATGGAATTACTTATAGTCCATCTTGTATAGATAGAGTGGGCTGCCTTAGGAGGCCAGAACCTCTTACCTGTTGGAGAAGCTGGAGAGAGATGAGTTATATATTGGATCTAGATCTAGACTTTTGTAGTTAGTGCCTTTTTTAATCTGGTATTTTACAATTCTAAGGACGTTTTTCTGGGTATGACTATCTTCTACAACAATCAGTTATTTTAGGAAATTTAGTGACATTACCAACAAAAACTCAAAAACAAACTAGACTTTGTTATTTTTTATTAATTTTCTTTGAGAGAGAGAGAAGAGAGAGAGAGAGAGAGAGAGAGAGAGAGAGAGAGAGAGAGAGAGAGAGAGAGAGAGATTTGTTATTTCACTTATGAATGCATTCATTGGTTGATTCTTGTATGAGTCCTGACTGGGGAAGCAACCTTAGTGTATGAGGATGACACTCTAACTAACTGAGCTATCTGGCAAGGGCTAGAGTTTGTTATTATGCAGAGAAAGCAATTTGTTGATTGACCAGACAATTTAATTTTGATGCTCAGGTATCTAAAAGATGTAACTTATTTTTTTGGTTATTAGGTCATTTTGCCTACATATATGACTTTCAATATAATTCTCAATATAAACAGGCAAAATGAATCACTACAAACACACATAAAACTCTGATCAAAACAGTTTGTAAAGTATATTAGCTGTAAAATTCCATTACCATTAGAAATTTTGTGTTGGTTGCATTTATGTACCATTGTTTCTTTCTAGACTTTTAACATTCAGTGAAAAATCTCTAGATGACAAATGCTTGTGTTATTCCAGCCAATGGTTCACTTGCTTCCAAGAATATTTGATATAAATACCCATATGACAAAATAACTCAGTTTAGAGTTTGTTTTAATAAGATTCATAAAATCAATTCTATGATCTTCCCCCCCCCTTCCTATCAACAATCCCTCTAGTTTATATTTGTTAGCCACCAGCTGGCTTTTTTCCCCCACCACAAATGACTCCAAACTGCAAGATAATTCTACAAAAAGAGATTCTCTCCAAATGTTACATGGAGCCAACTATGTCAGCAATGGAAAGAACTAGTACATTTTGTTTTGAAAATAAAAAAAAATCTAGATCCGGCAATTGGCCTACTTACACCCTAAATACTCTTGATTCCAGAATTCTAAGTGAAGAGGCTTACCTTTTCTTTTTTCATTTATCTCTAAAACTATGAGATAAAAATTATGGACATCTTTATAAAGCATGTCTTCCATTGATAAATTAGATGAAAATGTAAAATATAGAATGCTAAATTATAGTACAATAGTGTATATATTTACTCACCTAAATTAAATGGTTAGATGGTGTTGAACTTTTGGTAAGTAGGAGTCAAAATTATGACAAGAATTTGGATGTATTCCTTAGTTAAAACCTCTTAGCACTTAATTCCATTAATATCTTGCTTTTGTTCCTTTCTTGATATCTTAATATTATTACAAGGTACACTTAGTTCCAGAATTTAGAAATCAATTTACAAAAACTCAAACTAGATTTGTCCGGCCAGGCACTTTTAGGCAGAAAAGCAGGTGGCATATAATCCTCACTGGCTTCCTCTCAATAAACACGAGCCAGTTCAACCCACTGCCTCCAAATAAAATACCACGTGAGAGTTGAATGTATAGGACAGTCTGTGGCAATCCTATCCCTTGATATATGAACTCAGGAACTTGACAAATCCAAAGGGGTTGAAATATCATGTTGAAAGAACTTTAGATCTTTAGTTCTCCAGGAGACAAAAAGAGGCAGCCTGTTTTCCTGTGTTCTGACAAACTCCTGCCATAGTAGGGGTGCACACGAAAGCATCTCAGAGCGTGCCGTGTTGGTTAATCAGAGAGCACATTTGTACCTTTGGAGCATGCAGATGTGCAAAACAAAGCACTGCTCAATATGACATGTGTCTCATGGTCACATGTCATTTTAATAGAGCCACCACTGCTAAGCACCATAACTTTTAATTCATGACAAAGAGCTTAGAGCCTGGGTGTTGAATAGTTCCATCCTAAGTACTTTGTCAGAAAAGCCAGTGGAAAATTAGATGCACCCCACCAGGCAATAAATATATCAACCCAAACAAAATTTAAACTAGAAAACAATCAACTCCTTTTCTTTGTTCCTTCAAAGGAGAAGCGGATTAGACCCTTAAAAAAAAAAAAAAGATCAAGAGCATTTTATGGGAAATTCAGAAAGAAAACTATTTGGACTAAAATCAAAATGTTATGAATAGTACTTTCTAAGTAATGACACATATCAGCAGTATTTGTAACCGTAAGAACAATGTGATAAATTTTAATCACTTGGGACTCCAGCTCTGTGGGAAGTGCTCACTACACAGACATCACTTATAGGTTTCCAGTTATGACCTACGTCTAAGAGACATTTTAATGATAACTAGAGAGAGCAGACAGATTGTCTTCCTCGAGTGTTGAAGTTCCTGCTTGTTGTCATCCTCAGCTCTTTTAAAGAGCAGAGGCTTTCAAAGGTACTCTTCAGTCTAGCAATCAGGATGCAAGACCAAAGGGATGGAACTAGCGAAGATAAAATATGCCAGAAACACACTCCTCAGGATTTCCTGTAGGAGTCTGACTGAAATAAAACAATATTAATAAATATAAATTCTGGAAGACTATTATCAAGAGAAACAAGGTCCTGAAATGTACCCCTGAAATTATTTTAGTTTCCTCAGGCAGGTCAACTATCCAATGAAACTGTGCAAAATATTAGACCTCTCTATGGGGACAATTTCTTTAAATTATACTAAATACTCCAAGAATATAATAGACATGCTAAGAAAGAGTTCAATTACTTGTACTCGCTAAATCATGAGCTCACTGAGTCCTTTGACCCCTTGACCTTGAAAACATTTTAAGACAAAAAAAGTGTAGTTTCTAAGCATTTCAACATAAAAAAATATGCAATTTGTCAATTTGGGTTTGGTTTTTAAAATCTTTTTTCCTGTCTTCACTGCTTTTATTTATTTATTTATTTTTGAGAGAAGAGACAACATTATAGTTGATGGATAAATGCTATCTTATAAATGACAGAGGTTTGTATCCAATCCTAAGGACTAGCATATTTATTAATTGCTTTTGACTTTTTCATTCACAGGAATGTTTATTGTTAAACAGCCGCTCTAAACCACACTGTACTTTTGAACTTCCCATTCTAATGGGAAGGCCTTGTCAGAGAGAAATCAGGTTATGCAGATGGAATAAAAGAGTAAAGAAATCATCAAGGAGGTTAAGACTGGTATTCTTGAACCATAAATAATTGTCACTGTCAATCAGATTTCATCTCAATAATTTGAAAACCATCCCTTTGAATGTAGCTTAAAGTGAAATAATATTTCCTGGTCCAAGTTTTCTCATGAGGCAAGACCTTTCAGAACTTGAGTCCTTGGCCTCTCTGGACTTCCATACCATGCTGAGCATGTGAATCATGTCTCATAGCTAGGAAGACATGGCTTTCAGCTATTTCCCCCTCATAGTATTTGGCCATCAACAATGTGGGGGGATGAAATGACTGCTGGCTCTTTTCCTTCTTGTTGCATTCTGGTTTCAGAAAGTATTTTACTATACAGAATATAATTTTCCTTAATAGAATTACGGAAGATAGCAATTTGATAATCAGTTAGCATAAAGGCTTGTTTTACAAGGTTATTTTCCCAGTAGAACCAATCACAAAGGTGCTTGTCGTCTCCAGCGTTTGGTGAAATCAGTAGCTACTAAAATTGAGAATGTTAAGAGTAGAAGTTAGGTCAGTAATCTGTCCTCTTGCCTTAAAGAATAAATATTGAAGAGACTTCTATTTTCTAGTTGTTAAAATTTTAAAGTATGTTCTTTCAAAAAATAACTCGTTTGAAAGTATGAATAATTAAAGAGGTAGCATATCAAAGATCATCACCAAATGGTGATGTCACTAGAGCCATATTTTAGATCTGCAGGGGATCTCAATGTCACTGTCATATTAAAATGTAAGAACTTGTATTAAGTCAACAAAATGAATTACTCAGAATCCATATTTGCCAGTGGACATACTGAAGCACCAGGATTCATTGTATTTGCTATTTGTTACTTCTAAAGATGAGGCTAGCGTGCAGCTGTTTTAATTATAACATGCCCAGCTCTGGCTCAGTTCACTGCACAACTGTTCTCAAGAAAACATGGTCCTTCCTCAACCAGGCTGAGCTGCAAGGACAACCAATGACAGGCTGGCCCCAAATGAAGGGGCTCAAGGTAACCTGAGATGTTTAAGTCATAGAATTTTCCAATTTTCAGTGACCTTAACAATCTAGACACCTTCCTACCTCTCTTACCCCACCAAGGAGTGAGTGGTTCAATGACTTGCCTAATCTACCAACCCAGGTCTCCTGATTCAATGGCTTATATTTTTTTTCTTTTGCTTTTAGAACCCCACAACCATGGTTGATTTTCTTATTGTTATTGTTGGTTCTTTTTCTATTATTTTTCTTTGCTCTTAATTTTTAAATGAAAAAAACTCTTTATCCTAATGGAAAGTCATGTTGGCAGAAACCTTTTTCTAAATGCTTTTTATTTTCTTTCAGTCTACTCTTTCAAGAATGCTTATCTTATGAGAAAAGACCTTATCATGAACTGAGTGTCCGCAGAGCTGTTGAAAGCACTGAATGATTATAATACAGCAGAAGAATGATATCCAACACCAACTTCTTGGTTGGGTTAACTGATTACATTTTCTGTGATTAATAAACTACCCTATAGATTAGCAGTGAGAACTAGTTATTTAACTATACCTATGGCTTAGCGTACATGTGATAGGCTATCTACTTAGGAAGTCTTTTGAACTAGAGAATACTTTCAATGTTTTCCTTTCAAGTGAACACCATCGTTGTAGCCCTTTCTGTTCCCTATTTATGGCTGTGGATAAAGTTTAGATAAGGGAGCTCTGAAATTATGTGTTTAACTCAAAACTTTGTGAGACAGGAAAATTCCAGTGCATGACAAATTGTTCTGTTTCAGTTCACAAGACCTTTATTGCAGATCCTGGCGTTTAGGCTAACAAAGATATAACGATAATAATCAGCTATCATACAGGATAAGAGGAAATGAGTTGAAGGAAGAAGGTACATTATAGTTGATGGATAAATGCTATCTTATAAATGACAGAGGTTTGTATCCAATCCTAAGGACTAGCATATTTATTAATTGCTTTTGACTTTTTCATTCACAGGAATGTTTATTGTTAAACAGCCGCTCTAAACCACACTGTACTTTTGAACTTCCCATTCTAATGGGAAGGCCTTGTCAGAGAGAAATCAGAATTTGCAAGGATTTGAGAAGTGATGTAAGATACCACATACTGTGTTTTACAGTCTTTGAAGCTCAGACCCTCCCCACACATAACACACACATCATTCCAACACTCACAAAGCATAGCTGTGATGAAAAACTCCACTGAGACGGAAATTACTTAACCAGTGTCCCAGCCCTCAATCATCTTCCCCCTCTCCAAAACCTTCCTGCGTGAACAGGGAAGACGTGTGGCCACATTCTGATTAGCCACATTATTATTGACTAGAAACTGGAACTTGCAAGTCCTTCTAAGCTCATCAGGGCACAAAGATCACTTTTTATAACATTTGCTTTCAATTAAGGGGCTTGCTTTTCTTCATTTCATATCCATATGAGAACATCATCTGACTTGGTTAGAGTTCTGTGTATCGTAGATCCTTATATTAAATAAAAATAAAAATTTCTATTGTTAGAAAAACAGAAAGTATCCTTAAAATGTATATCCTTAAACTCCTCTTCCTTCAATTTGTTTGATCTATCAAAACTGAAGCATGGCTTAACGGAGGGTCAATGGGATTCTGTTTTAGAACAACCATCTTCTCTTCTTTAGCACAAGGATATCTTACATTGTTGGCTCCTACCCTCAATTTGCATGAAGTAGTCTCTAATTGACCCCTGATGTTAGTTTTAAAATACCATATCAGAATGTGAAAGATCTTCCTTTCATCAGAGTGAAAAGATCCCTATAACAATTACAGAATTTCATTTTCAATTGAGATCGTTTGAACTCTCTGTAGTTAATGACTGGACTTAAAAAAACAACAACACAGCAACAACAACAACAACAACAACAACAAACGACTCAGATATTTTTCCAAGACTCACAATCTGAATCCTTCTCATTCTGTCAAACCTCCCACTAGACAAGTAGGAAAGACAAACAAAGCAACAGACCCCTGGGTTGTCCACACTGACAAGATTGCAGACCCCGGGATTAGAACGTTTCATCCCCATATCCAGTGTCTCCCAGAAGGACATTTAGTAGGAGGAAAGAGGAAACATGAGGTTAGGAACTTAGAAAGATTGGGCAGATAGTCAAAGCCCTGCATAGATGAGGCAGCCTGTAATTCATTAGCAGAGCATCTCCCAGGGGCCCCTGCAAACATCCTACAGCAGCAAAGACAGCAGAAACCCTGACAGTCGAGGCTTGTATCATGCCTGCACCAGGGTGTTGCTCAAGGTGTGTTGGAGAGAGTCCAGGACATGCCGAGAGTGTGAAAGCCTTACACCAACACTTGCGGCACTGAATACATGGTGAAAAATACCATTGCCATGACTGTTTCACACCAGAGTCGGTGTGAGAATGGGAAGGGACAAGAAAATGTGTATTGTGACATTTCAAATGTCATTTAAAATTGACCAGATGAGTAAGGGATTGCTTAGCAGGCGTAGGGTCCCAGAGGCACACTTTAGGACAGTAAAGGGAAAAGCCCTCTGCTTTTAGTGAGAACTTACTGAAAAAGCCTAAGGATTTCATGCTTATATTTACCCCAAGGGTACATATCTTAAGGATGAATATAATTTTGCTGGTGAAAGATGAATTTGCTTTGACATTGCTTTTTCAGTCTGTTAAGGAATAATTTACTGATCTCTGACTATATTTGTTAAAAAAAATCTGAGAGTTCCCTGGATGCTTCTGAGCCTCAGACTCTCTGACATCAGCAGGATGACAGCAGGCGTGATCAGGAAGAGCCTTCAAGATCATCTCATCTAGTGGTGCTCAATCCCAGTGGACACAGTGCCCGTCCTCCCCCCGGCAATTACATATTTTTACCATCCCCTTTATTAGCTGAAATAAATTCACAGAGAGTTTCCACCTGCGACACATCATTTAAACATTTCAATAAATACCCTGATTATAATAACAAGGGGAAATAAAGGAAATAGTAATTTATCATAAAACAACGTGCTTTTCAAAATGTGACAATTCAGGTACAACTACCTTAGAAGATACTATGAAGTAATCTGAAGCTTGCGTCTACTTAGGATGAAAGAGTATGGATGTAAATGAAGATAATATTCAAGTGTATATTGTCAATTCCTTCTCTTATATTGGCATTTTGAAATATGAGTTAAACAATTATATTCTTAGGAATATTTAGATTTACCATGAAGGTGATGATGTAAAATGTAGTGATATAGCTGTATTTTATCAGCAACTTAAACACCACAAGAACTTTACACTTTGGGGGAAAGCAACTATATTAAAATTTGATTAACATGATTTACGTTTTCACACAAAACAGAATTGGCTTCTAGACTCAGGTGCTAATGTATAGGTTTTTCCCTACACGTGGTGACATTTCCAGCTGAGACTGTTCTATGTGTAACAGAACATCAGGCACCTTGGGCCAGACTCATCCTTTTATCTCAAATCTTTGTGGGAGTCATAACTGTTCCTTTAATTTTCTGAATATTTCTGTAACCAGGTGTTGAGAGCTACAATCTTAGTTTAGTCTTCTCAATCTACATATTTAAAAATTGAGGTATCTGAGAGCTTACATTCTTTGTTCAGTATCACACAATGAGTTTGTGCCAGAATCAGGACCACTTATGCTTATGGATTGATTGGTCCTTAATTTAATCAATTTCAAAGTTTCTATGAAATTTATATAGTGGTTTGAACCCTTATATCTACTTCATTTTTTTCTATCCTGTAGTCTTTCCCTTGGACCCGCCCCGTAGCCTTACTATCCCCCAAACACATTGTCACTTTGCCCGTTTGGTGTTCTTTTTCACATGTCCCATGATCAAAGTATCTTCTCTGGTCATGTTTTTATTTTTCAATTATATTCTGTTCCATGAAGAATTCCCTCACCCCTAAACCTGAAATGATTAACTTTTATAAAATTCCTTGCTTGTCAATTCATTGACTTGCACTGTTTCAAGAGTGTGATTACCATTGTCCAGGTCTCCTGCTTTGCCTATATTCTGCCCACCGTTTATCACAATGACCTAACACAGAGTAGGTACTTGGAATCAGTTCTCAGTTTGTATTGTGGAATCACTGGAGCGTACTTAGTCCTGAACCAAAGGAATGTGTACCAGTGAAGTGAACACAACTTGTTCATCCCTGAAGCGCAATGTTAGGCAACATGGCTGTGCTGGGGAACATCTGGGAAGAAACAACAGAGACATCTATCTGGCTTGCAGCGGTCAGGAAATGAAGTGGTTCATTCCTAGCAACGGCCCATTTTGTATTTTGGAGGCAGAGATATAAACAATGGCAGGCTCTGTTAAAAGCAGCTGCAGTCACAAGTCTCCCAACGAGCTTCATATGTGCAAAGTACAGGAAGGAGTCGGGTACCATATTGGGTTTCTCAGTCACACACGGGGAATGGAGCAATCACTGTCAGTAGTGTCATCATTGAATACGACACAGGACGACGCATTCATATCCCACTCAGCATGTGAGTGAAGGTGGAAGAGAAAGGGGGTAGGGTCACTGACACCAGCTGGTCATGTGTTAGGCTGTTTACGAACCCTCAGCAAAATCTGAACCAAGATTTCATCCTTGAACAAAACAAAATATTAAGTTTAAGTAGAAAGTAACCCTCAGATGAAATTGTCACCAACTTTATATTCTATCTAATTTCAGGCTTTATTGTTTTCCAAGTGCCTGCTGATTTGTGGTCAGGCTGTTCGGGTTATTCTGTTCTCATCTGAATGTTTTACTGTGAAAGTGTAAAACATGAGATCTCACATGATGTATTAGGCATATAAGTAATCCTGGGGAACTGTAGTGAAGCTCATGTATCCTTTGGAAATATGCATAAATATTTACAAATTATAGAATTAAATCCAACTTTTTAAAAAAATGAATTATATCCCAACTTCTTGCAAATGATAAACACCAAACTTTGGAAAGCAGTAAGACAGCAAAGCAAAAACACTAAGGAACTGATTCACAATCCAACATAGCAATTTCGCATAATTTCCACAATTTCTCTCCCTGTAACATCTTTATAGACTTACACATCTGAAATGAATTTTTCACACTTGTTCATAATTTTGATAATAATTTTGACAAGTAGCTGTGCTTCTGGACAGAGGTGAGGTCAAGTCAATGCTTTCTTAAATGTTAAAGACACTATTCATCACATTTCTGGCTTCTTGGGTTTGTGATTCATAGCTCATGATACTGAATTTCTAAAGTTTAATTTCTGACATATTTTTCTACTCTTTCTAGAATTTGTCTTCACATATATAAGTGAAGCAGAGCTTGTCTGTCAGTGGCCTGGACAATGACTGACCTGGCAGAAGCGATCATCTCTGAACTAGTCAAGGTCATAACGCTTTCATTATTACTGCTTTGTGTGGTTTGGTTAAATAGCAAATTCTATGTGGAAGAGATAATTTTAATTTAGAAGATAAATATTTAAAATAATTATATTTGGCTGTTGCATAGCTTGAGTGGCATTTTGCATTAACTGAATAAACACTAGAGAAAAATGCTACAGAGAATGGATAAATTAAGAATGAAGAGGGTGGGAAGAAGAAACATTATTTCAGGAGTATAGAAAGTGATCTTTATACATAATAAAAAACTATTGTTTTGGGTTGTTCTTAATTAGAAGACAAAGGTTGCCATGATTGTCAATGATATTTTCTGTTTTGTCAGCGGACATGCAGTCATTATTTTTTGGGGGGCTCATTCCCAGTCTTACACGTCTATAGCTGAAGTGATACACACTAGCATTTGGCAGTTCTGTGAAGTAATAACAAACCACGGGGCCTGTCTTGTCACACAGAGCTGCCTGTGAAAGGGGAAGCACACAGTAATTTCTCTTGATGAATGATTTTTCGTGGTGAATGAAAAGAATCCTTTTCAGAGGCAGGTACAAACTTGTTGAACAATTTTGATCGAATCGATTGACTCCATGAAAATAGGCAGTGCATTTTTTTTTTTAAGAAACATGAATTCCTTTTGACCCCAAACAACTGGTCATTTCGATCAATGTAGGCAAGCCATATGTATATTTAGACAAAGATTCATAGAACCAGGAGGTGGGCTCTGAAGGGAGCACATTTAGAAATCAGTCGAGAT
>PVJC01043134.1:0-14645 GCA_004026665.1 Murina feae
TATGCGAAACATGATGAGCGTTGGCTGCGGTGGGATGGTGGAGCAGGTGAGTGGGGGGTGCCAGACCACGGTGGGGCGCTGGTCACTGTTATTGGGTCACTGTCATCTGGCTCTGGTGGTTAATGAAAACTCTTTGTTCCCACGCACAGCGATCCCGCCTGGCACTCGCACCAGCCCCGCTTGCACCTGCAGCCAGAGCCGGAGCTGCCACTCAAACCCACTGCTGATGCCTGGCACCGGCTCTGATCGCCCATGAGGGCTTCTCTACCTCTTCCTGCTCCTGAGGGGCGATCAAGGCAGCAGCCGCCACTCGCAGCCCAATTGTTCCATGCTGTCAGCGGGAGCGAGCAGTGGGAGTGGGGTTGGCAGTAGACAGGGGACTAGGGGCTGCAGCAGGAGGGGCTGGGCAGGGGCACGGAAAATGGGCCGAGACCTGCTGCTGTGCCTACCGCAGCCTTGCGGCCCACAGTTCCTTTTAAGGTGCACAAATTCATGCACTGGGTCCCTAGCCTATAATAATGAAAGTGTAATATGCTAATTAGACTGGAGAGCTGAATGACCTTCTGGACAAAGCCAGAGCTGTGCAGCTGCAAGGGCCCAGCCACATGAGGAATTTTGTGCACCAGTCCTCTAGTATTATATACAAACAATGGATTACTACATAGTAACAAAACAAAGGTAACTACAGCAACATGCAGCAATAAAGATGGTTTAACATATATATGTAGAGCAAAAACAGGTGAGACACAAAAGCATATATATGCCTTGTAAATTCCATCTCAATGAGCTTTTCTTACCACTCATTGGCTAAGCTTTCTGTATGCCACTGGTAATATTCTTAGTAACTTGGGTAATAAGAATCCAAAAAGGAGATCTATGGTTTTTCCACCACACTCCTGGAGAAAAAAAATGAAGGTCCGCTGCTGGAGGGCTAAGAAATGTCATATCCTACCCTAGCTGATTTGGCTCAGTGCATAATGCCTCAGCCTACTGACTGCAGGGTCTGGGTTCAATTCTGACCAATGGCATGTACCTAGGTTGCAGGTTCCTCCCTGGCCGGGGCCCAGGTCAGGGGTCATGCAGGAGGCAACCAATCAAAGTGTTCCTCTCACTTTGATGTTTCTCTCTGTTTTTCCCTTCTCTTCCACATTCTCTAAAAATCAATGAAAACATATTCTCAGGTGAGAATAAAAAAAAAAAAAGAAAGAAAGAAATGTCATATGCTATGAAAGACACATCTTGAAAATGCCTAAAGAAAGTTGTCATTTTTTCATGGTGAAGGGACTGGAGTCCATGTTGATCAAAACACCTTGGTGCTGTGGTGAGTGACAGTGGCTGCAGCAGCAGGGTGATGGGGCTGGTGGCTTCCCCTGATTAGCCTAGTCGCCTCCCACAAAGGGAGGCCAGACTGCGGCTTAGGTCCTCTCTCCAAGGGGAGCAGGGAGTGGGCCTAAGCCGTCAGTAGGACACTCCCTGAGGGCTCCCAATATATGACAGGGGGCAGGCTGGGCTGAGGAACCACCCCCCCCCCCAGTGCACAAATTTCATGCACTGGGACCCTAGTGTAAATATAATTACCTACAACATAAAAATAGCTACACTTACAAATCTGCAACCTTAATAAACACTGACCATCAGAATAGCTATTAACAACAAATAGACAAATGACAAGTGCTAGCAAGGATGTGGAGAAAAAGGAACCCTCATGCACTGCTGGTAGGAATGCAGACTGGTGCAGCCACTGTGGAGAACAGTATGAAATTTTGTCAAAAAATTAAAAATGGAACTCCCATTTGACCTAGTAATCTCACTTCCAGGAATATATCCCAAGAAACCAGAAACACCAATTAGAAAGGATATATGCACCCCTATGTTCATAGCAGCATAATTTACAATAGCTAAGATTTGGAAACAGCCTAAGTGCCCATTAGCAGGTGAGTGAATTAAAAACTGTGGTACAACTACAGAATGGAATACTACACTGCTGTAAAAAAGAAAGAACACTTACCATTCACAAGAGCATGGATGGACATAGAGAGCATTATGCTAAGCAAAATAAGCCAGTCGGAGAAAGATAAATATCACATGATCTCACTCATTTGTGGAATATAATAAACAACATAAACTGATGGGCAAAAATAGATCCAGTTACAGAGAAGCATTGAACAGACCATCAAATTTCAGAGGGAAGGCAGGGGATAGGGGGCTAAGAAATCAACCAAAGGACTTGTATGCATGCATATAAGCATAACCAATGGACATAGACACTAGAGGAGTGAGGGCATTTGTGCGGGAGGGGGGGGGAACTGGGGAGAGGTCAATGGGGGAAAAAGGAGATATGTGTGAATACTTTAAACAATAAAGAATTAAAAAGAAAACAAAAAAAGACTGGCCACAAATATAACATTAACATAAATATAACATTTCATATCTTATTTGAAAGTAAGTTTCAACTGATTTAACATACTACATGTAAAAAAGTAACACATAATCTATTGCAGAAAAATAATTAAATAAATTATAATATTTTTCTTAGCATGGAATAGGGTAATTCGTATGGACTAGTGACAAGATCTCCAAGATACATAAAGAAAAATAGTTAAAATATTTAATATAGTATGCTACCAATTACATAAAACAAACTCTCTTAGCCTTGATTTCCTCATCTGTGAAGTGAGAGGCTTGAACAGTTTTGCACATGCAGATATTTATAAATGTATAAGAAAAAGTATTAAAGGATACACAATATACTGTTTAACACTTTTACCCATGTGAAGAACAGGAATAAGATCATGTGAAAAAGGGATTTTAACTTTTGAATGAGTAAATTTCTAGTTTCACTGATTTGTTTACAAGCATGTATTACTCATGAAAAACATTTAAATCCCATACATTCTCCAGAAAAAACAAGAGTATTATTTTATAGATGTATGCATAGAGATATGAGAAACGCGCGACAAACAGGATTCACCGAGACAAACGACAGAGAAAAGGCGAGAAACTTTAACTGTTGATGGATGGCAAGAAAAAAATAAAGAAAACCAAATGTCAAAGAACAAGCATGAAGAGTTAATATTCCAACTGTATGAGCACTCAAAAATAGAAAAAATAGGTAAGAAACATGAATAAATAACAAGTAGGAAGTATATTTCACCTATATCAGATGGATAAAGATTTTTAAAGATTGATAACTTTCAGAGTAGATAAGGGTAAACAGTATACAACTATTACTATGTAATGTTAGTAAAAGTATAAACAGATATGGCTTTGAAGAGTGTAATTTGACAATATTTGTTAAAGACTTATCCCCTACTCTAAGATTTTTTTAAAAATATATTTTATTGATTTTTCACAGAGAGTAAGGGAGAGGGATAGAGAGTGAGAAACATCGATCAGCTGCCTCCTGCACACCTCCTACTGGGGATGTGCCCGCAACCAGGGTACATGGCCCAGACCAGAATCGAACCTGGGACCCCTCAGTCCGCAGGCCGACGCTCTATCCACTGAGCCAAACCGGTTAGGGCTACTCCAAGATTTTTAATTTGTATTTCTCTAATTGTGAACAGGGTTGTAATGTGAGACTGAGCATATATTTATTTATTTTATTTTATTATTTTTAAAAATATATATGTATATTTTATTAATTTCAGAGAGGAAGGCAGAGAGAGATAGAAACATCAATGATGAGAGAGAAGCACTGATTGGCTGGCTTTTGCACGCCCCCTACTGGGGATTGAGTCCACAACCTGGGCATGTGCTCTTGACTGCAACCCAACCCAGGACCCTTCCCTTCAGTCCACAGGCTTACACAATATCCACTGAGCCAAATCAGCTAGGGCTTGAGCATGACATATTTAGTAAAGCTAAAGCCATTTGCAAATGGTGAATAGTGTATTGATTAATTTTAAAATATTGGATAAAGCACCCTGCCAATGTGGCTCAATGTTTGAATGTCAACCTATGAACCTAGAGTTCACAATTCAATTCTTAGTCAGGGCACATGCCTGGGTTGCAGGCTCCATGTCTAGGTTGCAGGCTCAATCCCCTGGTGTGGGGTGTGCAGGAGATAGCTGATCAATGATTCTCTCTCATCATTGATGTTTCTAGCTCTCTCTCCCTCTCCCTTTGTCTCTAAAATCACTAAAAATGTATTTTTTTAAAAAATCAAACCTTCAGGGAAATTAATGGTTGGATATATAACAAAAGGACTAAGTGGTGTGTTTTTTGTTGGTAATTTTTTACTTTCTACTCCTCACCTTTAAGAAAAAAGTAAAAATATAAAAAGGAAACTATGAAGAAAACAAATCTAACATGCAGGAAAACATATTTGATGATAGGATGGAAAAAACACAATAAAGCCAAAATAGTGTGATAGTAAAAATGATTCCACTTACATAGCTATATACTGGATAAAATATCTAATCTCTCTAGGCCTTGATTTCCTCATCTGTAAAGTGAGGGGCTTGAATTAGATTATTATATCCCCTTTGCTTTTTCATCATTTATAATTTTGGACAGCCATGAATAAGAACACTTTAAAATAGAACAGAGAACAACAGGTCTTCCTATATAATAAAAGCGTAGTATGCAAATTGTCCCCCTGATCATGAGTTATCGGGAGTTCAACCAGGGAGCAGGGCCAGCTGGAGGAAGGGAGGGAGGCCCTAGCTGGCAGCCGCTAGGGACCCTACCAGTGCAAGAATTTCGTGCACTGGGCCTCTAGTATACAATAAAAGGTTTTAAGATTAAATGAATTATGCACCTGTATAGGTATGTTATATTTGTATAAAAGCTAGTTTCCTCTACTCAAATAAAAATGTTAATAAGCAAGGAATTACCATTTAGTATTCTCTTGTTCTTCTTGTTCTAGGAATGGCCTCTGCTTTTTCTTGGCCTGTTCTTCCAAAAGCCAACTTTTCCTCTTCAATCCCTTCTTATGTTCTGAATTCAGGTTTATGCTCTGAACAACAGCTTCAATGACATCTGTAACTGTATCAGGACCAAGGTGTAGTGTTGTTCCTTCCTCATCTTCATTCAATTCTGGGCTAACAAACTGGGTAGCCTGGAATGCTTGCATTGATACCACAGCCTGGAGGGGACATTTCCGAGGTCGACCTGGTCTGCGTTTCACAAAGTTGTTTCCTGTCCTGGCTTGTCTTTGAAGTTTTTTGGCTTTTAAAATTTTATTCACATGGTCCAGGTTTTTCTTGGTGGCCAAGATTTTATCGTAATTGCACATTTTCCGAGCTTGGCGCTGCATAGCTTCCACTATACTTCTCTTAATATGATGAGGGGAACAGCTGCTTGGCAACTTTTCAGAAAGGAGTGAGATGTTATTACTGCAGGAGTCACTGGGGACTGCAGGCACTAGAAGGCCATCTGGTTTTCCTATGGTTCGCTCCTTGCTGTGGCAATGGCCTGGACTACAGGAAGGTGGCACAGAGGCAGATGCAACCTCAGCATCAATATTTTTCTCCGGGGGCTCTTGGTCCTCATGTTGTACCATCCGCTGCAACAGACTATCCACCGAGTCATCCCCAGAAGAAACCAATCTTGGACTTCGAGAGGGAACTCCGTTCACTAAATAAGATGACAAATCACACAGATAAAAACTGAACACAGCTGGTTATTTAAATAATTTTTTACATAGGACAAAAGATAAATACTGCTCTATTTTTCACAGCAAGATTAAACATCATATGCATTTGTCTTTCATAGGCAAGTTTACAGTATAATTTCATGAATAGGGTACATTTCAGTAACTATGATGAATTCAAAATTGACCCATATTTCCTTAATAATATGTGGATTAAAAAAACAAGAATTCTCATTCTCTGAGATGAAGAGCAGAAAGAATTAAGAGTTAATTTCATCAAAAATGAAGGTCTAATTAAAGGACTTGTCAGTTAAAGCAATCTTGGATCTTGGATAAAGACCTAATATACAAATTGACCGTCATTCCAACACAGAAGATGGCTGTCCCCATGTCGTCAAAGATGGCCACCACAAGGTGGCCAGCAGGGGAGGCCAGTTGTTGGCGATCAGTCCAGCAGGGGAGGGCAGTGGGGAGGGACCAGGCTTGCAGGAAGGACAGCTGGGGGCGACCAGGCCTGCAGGGGAGGGCAGTTAGGGGCGACCAGGCTGGCAATGGAGGGCAGTTAGAGGCAACCAGGCCATCAGGGAGGGAAATTAGGGGTGACCGGGCCAGCAGGGGAGGACAGTTAGAGGTGACTGGGCTAGCAGGGGAGGGCACTTGGGGATGACCAGGCTAGCGAGGGATGACCAGGCTGGCAGGGGAGGAAAGTTAGAGGTGATCAGGCCAGCAGGGGAGGGCAGTTGGGGGCAACTGGGACTGCAGCAGAGGACAGTTAGGGGGCAACCAGGCCGGCAAGGAAGGGTAGTTAGGGGCAACCAGGCTGGCAGGGGAGAGCAGTTGGGGGCAACCAGGCTGGCAGGGGATGATAGTTAGGGGTAATCAGGCCGGCAAGGGAGGGCAGTTAGGGGTGACCAGGCTGGAAGGGGAGAGCAGTTAGCCGTTGATAAGGCCAGCAGGGGAGCAGTTAGGTATCAATCAGGCTGGCAGGGAAGTGGTAGGGGGTGACCAGGCTGGCAGGCAGAAGCTGTTAGGGGCAATCAGGCAGGCAGGCAGGTGAGTGGTTGGGAACCAGCAGTTCTGGATTGTGAGAGGGATTGGAGAAGGTGCAGGCTGGGCTGAGGGACACACACACACACACACACACACACACTCATGCACAAATTTTGTGCACCGGGCCTTTAGTAGGTAATATTGCTAGTTCAATGCCTTTTCTGACAATGTCTTAAATGCAAAGGAATAGAAGTAACACTTTCTTCTTAAGTAAAGCTTTAAAATTATAATTGAAAAAATCTGTATAGGTCTGGCTGGGTAGCTCCGCTGGTGAGTATCATACTGATACACCAAGTTGTGATTCAGATTCCAGGGCAGGGCACATACAAGAATCAAACAATGAATGCACCAATAAGTGGAACAACAAATTTATGTTTTTCTTTCTCCCTCTCATTACTCCCTCTCTCTCTTCTACTCTCTCAAAACATACGAACAAACAAAAGAAAAACAAACAAAAAAATCCCTGCCCAGAGCTGGTATGGTTCAGTGGCTGAGCATCTACCCACAATCCAGGAGGTCCTAGCTTTGATTCCCAGTCAGGGCACATGTCTGGGTCGCAGCTCAATCCCCAGTAGGGGGAGTGCAGGAGCCAGCCAATCAATGATTCTCTCTCATCATTGATGTTACTATCTCCTTTTCCCTTCCTCTCTCTGAAATTAATAGAAAAAAAGAAATAAAAAGATAAAGAATGAAAAAGGGTAAGAAAGAAAAGAAACAATCCCATTTACAATTGCATAAAAAAAAATACGTGTATATAAATTTAACAAAAGACGTAAAAGTTCTATACATTGAAGAAAGAAACTGAAGATACAAATACATGGAAAATACAATTACAAGTTCATGGATAGTGAAGAATTAACATCATTAAAATTTCCATACTACCCAAAGATTCTACAGATTCAGTATACTCCCTACTAAAATATCAAAGGCATTTTTCACAGAATTACAATAAATACTTAAAAAATCTATATGGAACCACAAAAGTCCAGACTAGCCAAAGCAATCTTGAGAAAGAAAAACGTTCTTTCTATACTTAAAACAGCATGGACTGGCATAACTACAGACAAATAGGCCAATGGAACAGAATAGAGAGCCCAGACTATAAACCCACACCTATATAGTGAATTAATCTATGACAAAAGAGGCAAGACTATACAATGAGTAAAGATAGTCTCTTCAATAAATGCTGTTGGAAAAACTGGACAAATAGATGTAAAAAAATATATAAAGAAACCAGACTAGTTTCATACACCAGTTTCATAATAAACTTAAAAGAGATTAAAGACATAGTGTAAGACCTGACACCATAAAACTCCTAAAAGAATTTTGTCTCATCACTGATGTTTTTCTCTCTCTCTCCCTCTCCCTTCCTCTTTGAAATCAATAAAAAAATATAAAAAATAAATATTACTAATTATAAATACATAAACATTACTAATTTTGAGGTTAGAAATATTAATATTCTTCTTACAGCCTTATAAATCTTTTTGTATATCAAAAAAAGAGATTTGTGAATGTTATATTTTAAAATATACATATGTTTTTCTTGATTTCAGATAGAGGAAGGGAAAGAAAGAGGGAAATGGAAACATCAATGATGAGAAGCCCCGCTGGCATGGCTCAGTGGTTGAGCATCGACCTATAAACCAGGAGGTCATGGTTCAATTCCTGGAGAGGGCGCAGGCCCAGGTTGTGGACTCAATCCCCTGTGTGGGGCATGCAGGAGGCAGCTGATCAATGAGTCTTTCTCATCACTGATATTTCTCTCCTGCTTCCTCTCCCTTCCTCCCTGAAATCAATAAAATCCTATATAATAAAGAGCTCATATGCTAATTAGGCCAAACAGCAGAACAACCTTCCAGACAACCTTCCAGTCGAGGCCAGGGCTTCAAAGGCCAAGGCAACCAGGGCTGGGAGGGTCAAGGCAGCCAGGGCTTCGAGAACCAAGCCCCTTGCATGAATTTTGTGCATTCAGGCCTCGTGTGTGTGTGTGTGTGTGTGTGTGTGTGTGTGTGTAAAAGAAACATCAATCTGAAAACATATGACACTACTGTATCAGTACAGTAGTGCTTACGTTCAATTAGCCTTATTTTTTTAAATTAATAACAGCCCTAAATCTCAAGAGTAGTGATGCTGGCAGTTGGATATGTCAAAAAGAAGCCATAAAGTGCTTCCCTTAAATGCAAGGGTGAAAATTCTTAAGTTCATAATAGGGAAAGGGAAAAAAATCATATGCTGAGGTTGTAAAAATTTACAGTAAAAATTTTCTAAGAAATTGTAAAGAAGGAAAAAGAAAATGATGCCACTTTTGCTGTGAAAGTTATGGCTATGGGGGTGATAATTACTTAGTTAAAATGGAAAAGGAATTAAATTTGTGGGTGAAAGACATGAATAGAAAACATATGATTCAGTATTATCTGTGATTTTAGGCATCCACTAGGGTTCTTCGAACAGTTCCTCCATGGATAAGGGAGGAGGACTACTGTATGTCTATCTGGACACAAATGAGTAAAAGAGGAAGACTATTATATTGTTTCAGTGTACATTGTTACTAACTCCAGAGCAACTTTTTAAAAATAAAATATTGTATTGTAAGTTAATATAAATTGTAATTTTAAAAAATATATTTTATTGATTTTTTACAGAGAGGAAGGGAGAGGGATAATCAGAAACATCGATGAGAAAGATGCATCGATCGGTGCCTCCTGCACACCGCCCACTGGGGATGTGCCCACAACCAAGGTACATGCCCTTGACCGGAATCGAACCAGGGACCCTTCAGTCCACAGGCTGATGCTCTAACCAGCGAGCCAAACCATCTAGGGCTATAACTTTTATTACAAATATACAACATTATATTTTAAGTCTATTCACAAGTAACAGATGAGAAATTATCTTTAAAGTCTGGTTGAAGAAATAGCACTTGCCTGTTGAAGAAGTACTTTCAGATGAAGACCTCTTCCGGGTAGGGCTACAGTTCATACTCTCTGAAGGTCGTTGGGAAGACTTATCTGAGGGTGTTTGGGAACCTGAAGAGACAGGAAAAGATAGAAATCATAGGAAAATTCAAGTATAAAAATGTTAAACCATACTTTGTTAGCACTGTAACATTTTAGTTGTTGCCACTGTCATTCCCTGTAATATGATTTTTGAGCTGACAGTAACAAGACAATAAGCAGAGGACAAACCACACTAGATGCTGCCAAAAGAATTTCACAGGTTTCATATACACAATTTCTTCTGTTAGATTAACAGAGGGAAAACTAGTTTTAGTGGAAGAATGAACAAAATAATTCAGTTTTTATGTATTACTACTTTGAAACATATAATTAAGATGTTTATTGATAAAAACCACTAACAATATACTAATCAAATCTATTCCTGATTATTAATTCCAATTCACCATATAAACTGACGAACAAAACTTACAATGCAACCTGATTGTTTCATTTACTAGAATAGGAGATGCAAATTAAAGAGTTAGACCTAAAATTCACATATTCATCTAGAGATAATTTTCATATTCTATGTTTTCCTGCTGCAGCATATTCTAGAAGTGATTAATTCATGAAAATAGAATAAACCCCCTTTAAAGCTGCACATAAAACCTCACGAAATAAAGAAACTCAATTTCCCTTCAAAACGTCTCATAGTTTTACCAAAACACCAGATCAATGCAGCATAATTAAACACATCTTATTCAAGAGATAAGTAAGTCATTCAGGAAAGGTTATTTTCCTGAATAAAAAATACTTGTTCCTGACTGGATTCCCTATAACCTAAAAAGCTATCTGTTGAGAATACATAAGGAATGTCAATTTCATGTTTGTCAAAAAACTAGTAGCGCTCTGCAATGTTCACTTTTAACTTGAAAAAGTTATAAGTAAAAAGCCTTACATATAACTGAAGGCACAAAAGGTACAAGAAATCAAATAACTGAAGATGAGATTTTTAAGATATGCCTCTAAATAAGAGTTAACTCCTTAATGAAGAAGGACAAACTCCTTAATGAAGAAGAAGGACAAACTGAAGAACTGAATGCAGCTGTTTCTAATATCTCCATTTTTCTAAGAGAAAAAGTTTATATTACATATCTTCAATCTCATTACTGTAAATACTCCTTTAGCAGACTCTTCTAGCATTGCTCAGGTAAGATATAAGACTATGCATTACCATTCAAGATTAACAAGTTAGATTTCTGGAAAATTTATATGTTGTGATAGCATAGCCTACTTCTGAAACACAGTGATGACTAAGGTAAGATCTAATCAAGAAGCAAGACTTTTTACTATTGAATCTTAAAAATAGATACAAAAGGATTAAAAAAAACCCTAGAATGTGGTTCAGATAAGACTTCCATCAAACAGCTAAATACAATAAAATACCTAAGAAGTAAAAGCCCAGGCATCAGTGAAGACATAAGTTTAAGTACTCATATTGAAAAATTCATATACTGGACAGATATTTCCTACTTCAGAGAGACAGCCAGACAGAAGACAACAGTGGCCAAGAAGTTTGAGACATCATTGAACTCTATCACTATTCTCTTAGATTAAGTGCTAAGGAAAGATGGGTTGGAGAGCACTTTCTAACAAATCTTTCCTCTCAGTCACTAACATAATTGAATATAGTTTACATGCTTGGTACTATGCCAGACATTGTAGAGGTTGTGAATAGATATAAAATAGTGTAACAGTCTGTCCTCAAGGAGCTTATTTAGGGTCAAGTATGTCAGCATGTAATACATTTCAGGTGGCATTTGTGCCACCCATTCTTGAGCTCCATCTTCAGTTTTTAGGCTATTTGGTAATGTTTCCCAAATTCCTTGGTCATCTTCAAGAAATTCTTGATGAAGGCTTCAACTATACCTTTGATCATCAGGATATCCTGAGAATCACCCTGCCTGGCCTCACCCACCTCAGGGTAAAAGAGGGTACAGGCACTTTCTTCAAAGCTCCTTCTTTTGGTGGCATCTGGAGCTGCAGAGGAGGCAGTGGGAGGTGGAATGGGGGTCAGATCCCCGGAGATCGTTATTGGCAGCATTGTACAGCAATTCCTGAGAAACTGAAACAATTGAGAAAGAGATGGCTTAGCTTACTTAGCTTCTGAGCCATTTTTCATTTCCTGAAAGTAATGGAGGCCAGCAGCCTATTCTTAGGATTTAATAGGAGATTAGAATAAAATCTCATTCAGGAAGGTCTCAATTTTCATTTTTAAAAGTCTGTCTGAATTCCCTGTTTAACAGAGCAGAACTGTTCTTGACAATATTCCATATTTGAGGGGAATAAAGTTGTATCCCTGAGACACCAATCTCTAGGGCCTAGTAATCATCAGATCTAGACCCTTATTTCATTTAAAAACATTGCTTAGCAGTAAGAGAATGAGGATACCTGAAAACAATATTAACTAATGATGTAACCAAGTTTAAGACTGGAAAACGATGATATAAACTTATGTGCAAGAGGCAGCAACCTAAAAAAGACATTCAAAAGCATTTTAACACTGGCCTAATCATATGAAATCTGCAAACATTATCTCCAAAACTGCCAGAAGCATACTGTTTTGTGTAAGTGCCACTATGCAGTTGGGTGGCTGGGGAACAGCAAGGTAATACCCAAAGAGAACAAGCATGTCTATTTCAAAAGAGACCAATATATCTTTTTCAAAGCCTAAAACAGAATGCAATGCGGAGTTGAGTGTAGTATAGTGTTAAGTACATGAACTATGGAATAAGGCATGGTGAGCTTGATTTTTGGCTCTGCTACAAATTAAACTATAAAATGCAGGCAAATAAATATACTTGAATGTTGGATTACTAAAGTACTCTCACATTATGCCCAATTAGAAACCGGAACTAATTTAAAATAGTAAGCACTTCTCTTAACTATAAAGAGGTACTAGTAAAACAAGTACCTCCAATTAAGAATTATTAGTAATATAGATACCTCCAAGACTGGTAGGTAACAGCAAGGTTGGAAAAAGCTAATACGAAGTGAACCTTCTAATTCACTGATTCTTCGCCATAGCTTCTCCAGGGTTGGGATTATGCTCTAGATTACATCAGAAAAACCAGATGTGAGGAATAATGAGTCACAACCTGAAGGTGTCTGGCTTTCTATTCAGCTCTGTACCAGGGGAGAAAGTAGTTTTCTGTTTTTCCTACTTGGCTCTTCGGTTCTTCTAAATCAGTTCATTTTTCAGGGGAGTTACTGCTTTGTTGCTATCTCCATCATGTGACAAATGTTTGTTCATGTCTAATATGTGCTCATTTTAGCTCTGCCTGGAGGGATATGTGAAGATTCTCCACTACTCACAGGACAAGAAGTTTAAGAAGTTTAAGAAGTTTGCAGTTCAAGAAAATCACATACTTCCTCAGATAATACACACAAAGAACACATATAATTTTAATTTTAGATACCAGAGAGTTCCCATCACTTCTCATTGCAATATAGTGTAAAGCCAAATAATTAAGTACTTTATAAGTAAACAAAGAATATAAATGGGAACTCCTCAATTCACAAAACTATTAGGTAGAAACACTACTGTCTCATCACTCAGACAACAGCTTTAGAAATAGATTTAGAAATCTACACCCATAAATGAAGAAAGCAGAAAATATAGATTAAGCACTAAATAAAATTGAACTTCAATATAAGTTGGTTACTACAATAAAATAATTTTTTCAGTTAGAAAAATAGAGACCTCATGTAAAAAAAAGCAGACTACTAGTAAGGAGGGAAACTTAACAAAGAGAATATTATCAATTGGGATAATAAAAAGGGAATTAAGAATTAAAAGCAAATTTGGAAATGTGAGTGAGCCCTGGAAGTTGTTTTGATAGCAGGATTTTTGGATTTTATTTGGCCACTATTGGATGAGCTTTTAAAGATTAAGATAGCTTCTATGACAAATTAGACAAAAAGGGGAAAGATGGTACTTTTATAGCAAAACCATAAGATGAAATCATGGATAAGAATGCCAGAAAGTTGAAAAAAACAAAAAAGGACATAACTAGATTTTAAAGGGATAAGCATCTGGAAATCTTCACATTATACACAACAATGAGTGGAAACCAAGAAGATGTTCCTAAGTTTATCTGCCACAAGACATCTTGATTGATGTTTACACAGGAGGCGCTGAAATCTAAGATAAAAAAGGAATACTACATTTATAGATGCCTGGGTGTAAAGACAGAGTCAAATAGGCAAAGACATTTGCATAAATAGAGAAAATTTCCACTGATAACAGTATCTGTGGGGATGGGGGGAAGGCTTCACAAAGAAAACACTGGAATAAAAAGATTCAAACTAATTCACTGAAGTATCCTAGACAACTAAACGAAGAATTTGCAAATGTAAATTAGCAAAAAATAAATAAATAAATAACAGTAAGTGAATGAAACCAGCAACACTTGGATAAAACATGTGTTTCTTTAGTTTAAATCCATTATTAAAACTTTCATAACTTAATATAGCATAAATTTTGGTCATGCACTGTTGGGAGTTCAGCACTAAAGATCCAAGTAACTATGCAATGCTTTGAATGAGCAACAGGTTCTTTAATGTTTCTAATGCTAGGAAGAAATATCTTTGGGTAAAACAGAGTCAATATGCTAGATTTGGAAGGATACGATGCAATAATCAGTTCAAAGAAAAACTGATTGTAAAATAATAACATTTAAAACAAATTTCTAATATGTAAAACATTATTTTTCATCAAAACAAAAATAGTTGCAAAATTTTAAGAAATTCCTTTTCCTTATCCTATATAATAAAAGCGTAATGTGCAAATTGACCATCTCTTCGGGACGCCTAAGCCATGCCCACCAGCCAATCAGCGCGACGTATGCAAATTAACCCAGCCAACATGGAGGCCGGCACTCAGGGAGCTGAGTAAACAGGCAGTTTCCATTGCAGCAAGAGTGAAACTGTTTGCGAGCCATCTGGGCTTCTCTCCGCTCCAGGCAAGAACATATTTGCAACAAAGTATCAATGATAGA
>PVJC01043135.1:0-14649 GCA_004026665.1 Murina feae
TTTTGTGCACCGGGCCCCTAGTGTTCTTATAAATGGCTTGTGTACTGTCCTCTTGTTCTTCAATTGAGTTTCTCTAAGGGTAAGGATTTTATCCTTCGGTGACTCTTCAGTAAGTTTACTACCATGTCCTATAGAATAAAACAAGTAACACAGGGGACAAACTAAGGTTAAATACCTAAAATGAGTATACAGACGATCACATAAGTTCATTAGAAAAAGCAGGGAAGCAAGTGCAGACCCAGAGGTGATCTCAGATCTGGGTGCAGGGAAGGAGAGCATGGATTCAAGAGTGCACAGCGTGGGGCCAGCACACACGATTCCTCCTTTTTCACTGATGTTATATTATTGTGTTTAAAAAAAATGCACCTTAGGTCTAGAATATAGAAATATTCGTGCTTAAGACCTCGGATTCCTCAGATATAAAGCATGCTTGGTATAAAAGTGTGGCAATCAGCCTGGACAGAAGATGCTAAATAATTATGATTTTCTGCAAGTGTCTAGTATCTATTAAAAATACAATTTCTTATTTAAGCAAACAAATCTGGAAAGTGATATGGTATGTTTCATTTAAAAGTGGATAGTTAAATTTTGTTTTTCATTCTGATCTTAGTGTAGTTTTTGTTACCTATGTACAGATAAAAACAAGGACATGTGTCCCTTATACCACAGAGGCCTTAAACGTACAGACTTAATCACAACTCTCACTCCCCACCCTAGGTTTTAGAAACCATCAGTTTGATTTTCTAAATGTGCTATGCCTCCTTACCTTGTGGACTCCCTCTGGGTATGGAAAGTGTTAGTTGTCTAAAATATATAGTAAGAACATTAAAGACTAATGTGTGCAGGTAGAGACATATGATTAATCCCCAAGTGCAAATATAGGGAAAAGTACCTGACCATGTTAGGAATTCAATTAAAAAAAAAATTTCTTTTACTTGAGGCTCAGTGCATGAATTTGTGCACCAGTAAGGTCCCTCGGCCTGGCCTGTGGGATCAGGCCAAAACTGGCTCTCTGACATCCCCAGAGGGGTCCTGGATTGTGAGAGGGTGCAGGCCAGGTCAAGGGACCCCACCAGTGCATGATCAGGGCCGGGGAGGGACACAGGCAGGGAGTGATCATGGGAGGGTTACAGGGCAGGTCCCACCCATCTCGTTCAGTCCCGATCAGCTGGACCCCAGCAGCAAGCTAACCTACTGGTCAGAGTGTCTGTCCCCTGGTGGTCAGTGCATGTCAGAGCGACTGGTTGACTGGTTGACTGTATGCCCCTGAGTGGTCAGTGCACATCATAGCAAGCTGTTGAGTGGCCTTAGCATATCATTAGCATATTATGCTTTAATTGAATGGGCAGCTGGACACTTAGCATATTAGGCTTTTATTATATAGGATTGATTTCAGAAAGGAAGGGAGAGGGAGAGAGAGATAGAAACATCAATCATTGATCGGCTGCCTCCTGCATGCCCCACACTTGGGATTGAGGCCAAAACATGGGCAAATGCTCTGACCAGGAATCAAACCGTGAACTCCTGGTTCATAGGTAAATGCTCAACCACTGAGCTACAATGGCTGGGTAGCAATTCAATTCTTTATCATGGTTATAGTATTTGTTATTTCGTGTTATTTTTCAGTTTCTACATTAAGTTACTAAAATTTAGCAGAAATCAGAGAAAAATAATGTTCTCAAAATAAGAACTGCTATCACACTACCTTATCCAGTGTCAACAGAAAAGCAGATAAACTAAAGAGTAAAAAGTATCCAGAAATGTGCTAACGGCCAGGATGTCCACAGGGCAATATGATGGCTAAATATACCCCTAACTTCACAACTAAGCTGCTGGGCGTTCCCAATGTTCCTCCCTCCCATCTGCAAGCTAAGGAGCAGCCTTAGTGTCAGAGAAACAGCGGGAGACTGTGCTCCCTCTTCATGCTCACTCTGCTTAGAGAAGGTATCATGTGAAATGATTTCATTGGAAAAGCTACATAAGTTTATATCCTTAGAGAAAGCAACTGTCCAAAATGGAGATTCCTTTATGTGACTTTAAAGAAAGCCTTGTGAATTATACTTTTTACAGTTCATTTTAATTAAAAATTTACCAACCTGTCACCAGGTCCTGCTCGATACCTGGCACCTGGGATCAGGACTGGGTCATCGTCACTATCATCAGTGTCCTGGAGAGCAGAGTCTGTGGCTGACGTTTCCTCGGGTGGCACGGGTCCCACAGCTTCTGTCTGGGTCTTAGGCTCAGCATCAGGGCTGCTGAGATGGGCAGTGCTGTCAGCACTGGTTTGATCCGAAGTCCCTGGTTCCCAGCCTTTCTCAGACAAAGCGGTGTCTTCTGGAACCCCACAAGGACTATCAGGATTGAAGTCATTCCTTTCTCCTGAGCTGGAATCTGACGGCTCAGATGAGAACTTGTCTGAATGTGCTGTTGGAAAATAAAGTAGTAACAGGTGGTCATGTCAGCAACATTGACTATTTCATCAAACTTCAAAGCTGACACAGACAGTTTCTAATATAAAGTTTTTATATACATAAAAACCTAAGCAACTGTTCGACAGTTTGACTGTTCAGTATTATATGCACTGACCACCAGGGGGCAGTTGCTCGATGTAGGAGCTGCCCCTGGTGGTAGTGTGCTCCCACAGGGAGAGTGCCACTCAGCTGACCAATAGGCACCAGACACCAGGCTCACAGTTGGTGAGTGCACCTGTGGCAGCTCAAGCCTCTCCCACAGACACTCCCTGTGGGCCCCTTCCCCATCCAAACCAGGACCGGGATCAGGACCGGGATCAGGACCGGCATCTGGACTGACTGGGCGCCAACTTGTGGCCGCTTCTCAATCATGGGCATGCCATTATTGCCCTAGGGTGGGCGCATGGAGATCGCATGTTTACTGAGTGGCTACGGTGGCAGGCGCAGCAGGGCGGGGATGAGTGGGAGCAGCACAGAGCCTGGCCAGGGCTCAGGCTCCTCCCCGACCAGCTGCCGCTTCACGCACTATTACATCCCTCCGGGGATATTGGACTGTCGGTTTTGGCCCGATCTCTGCAGGCCACACTGGGGAACCCCAGTGCATGAATCCATGCATGGGACCTCTAGTTATGTTATAGTTACTTTCTAATATAAACTAAAATATTCTCTAAACAGAGAGGAAAATTCCACAAAGCATCTATTGGAAATTACCTCTGACTCTAGGAGACTAACATCTGAAGCAACTAGAGAGAAGACAGCTCACCTGTGTCTACTTGGCTCTGAACTGTGCTTTCCGCAGATGTACCTTCCTGGGATGTGTTCACATCCTCTGAGGATTCTTCAAGAGCTTCTGAGAAATAAACTAAATGATTATTAAATCCACATTGTTTTTTGTTGTTGTTTTTTTAATCCTCACCTGAGGATATTTTTTTTTAATGATTTTCAGAGGAAGAGTGGAAGGGAGGGAGAAAGAAAGACATTGACATGGGAGAGAGACATGGATTAGTTGCCTCCCACATGCACCATGACTGAGGCTGGGGATCAAACCTGCAATCAAGGTATGTGCCCTTGACTGGCAATCAACCCATAACCATTTTGTGTGTAGGCTGATGCTCTAACCACTGAACAACCGGCCAGGGCCCAAACTGTTTTTAGGAAAATAACCTCCAACTTAATACTCCAACTCTCTTATGTGTAAGTAGTTCTTAACCCTTTGGGGGCCAAGGAAACTTTAATACTCAGAAAAACCTCCCCTCGGTATGACACAAATATAGACGTGCACAAATACAAACACTCTCAAGGAGGGGTGGGTGCCCAGCTGTGCCCTCAGCCTCTTCCAGAGGTGCCAGACCTTTGGGAACTAACTCTATGTGAGAATATCTGGTGACAATGATGCCTCACAGCTGAGATGAGCTGATCTTGCTTGTATCTAATCGTCACAAAAGCTAAACTTAATAGAGTATTTTTTGACTCCTCAAACATGTGGCATAACCTAAACTATCATGAACCAATAGTGCAGTTGAGCCTACTTTAAATTCTGTTTTGTCTATTAAAAACACTTAATTGGGGGATTTAACTCCAAGATCCATGAAGGATCTCTTTTTTATTCCTAACTGGACATCTGCTTACCTAACTGGACAGTTGTCATACACATATTTAATTCTTGTAAACTCTGTTACACTGGAATATCTGTTCACTTCCTAAGAAACAGAATTCATTTATTCCTTCATTCATCAAATATTCATTGAGAATCGACTATTTCAAGCTCTTTGCTAGACTCTTTCATATAATCCTGCAAATTGTCCCCTCGGACGGTTGTCTGATTGGGAGTTCAACTGCTTGCTATGACGTGCGCTGACTACCAGGGGGTGGCACGGAACATGGAAGGCATCATCAACGTGGCGCTGGCAGCGGGCAACAGTGGAGGCACTGCCGGCCTTGATGGGCCCTGAGGAGAGCAGGACCACGGCTAGATGGTGGAGCAGGTGAACGGGTAGCGCCAGGTCAAGGCAAGTGTAAGCAGGGGCCCAATCGTCCCACAGATGGCGACCAGCGGGGGGGGGGGGGGGGGGGGGGGGGGGGGGGGGGGGGGGGGGGGGGGGGAGGGGGGGGGAGGGGGAGAGCCCAACCCAGACAGATCGCCCTGCAGGCTGGACGGTGGAGCAGGTGAGGGGGGTGGTGCCAGGCCAAGGCAGGGTGCCAGGTGGGGCTGCAGGCGGGAGCTGGGGCTGTGAGGGTGGGGGTGTGAGCAGGGCCCCAATCTCTGTAGGCCACCCTGAGGGACCTCACCTATGCACAAATTCGTGCATTAGGCCTCTAGTATTACATAAAAATATTCTAGGAAAGGATTCTGAAAAGTCCTTAAATGGCACTTCCTGTATGAAATAAGATTCTCTCATAACTCGTTTAGATATTTCTTTCTTTTCCTCCATAAACCACATACACACTGAAAAAAATCAAGACAGATACTCTGAATTTCACTGCTTGTTATAAAAATGGCAGGTGATCCAAACTGACACTGACAATGCACACACTCTCAGTTTGGTGAGCACATCCATCACTGGCGATCATGATGACAAAGCATGGCCACAGCTTACCTGTCTCACTATCTCCTGCTGGAGGCAGCTCCAAGCTCTGTGGGACCAGGGACTCCTCCTGACCCTCCGGTTTGCCGTGGGTCCCGTTCCCTCTAGAACTGGAGGATGTACTGCTCCTGTCATCAAAACAAAGTGAGTGGTCCCACCAGTAAGTTAATAATAAATAAAAATTCAGGCTCAAATAAAATGTAGGGTGTATTATATTAATAGTACTTAAAAATATCACTTTTAATAATCAAGATGACTACTCTAACCTACTTATCTTAAAAAGGAGACCTAGAAATACAAAAGGACCGCCTCCACGCTGCTTTAATGCTTCTATGGTCGACTTCACATTCCTACCCAGCGCTCTCTCTCGAATTTTACAACTTCATTCATTGTCTCCCTTCTTACCCTCCCTCAGCTCAGGATGGTTCACCCTAACCCTGACTGATTCTACAGATTTTGATCATATGCCCGATTAAACTTTGTTGTTTTAGGCCACTTTTAAATAATACTTTTAAAAAGGCCTAGACATTTCTTTGATCTTTGCACTGCCCTCTGCAGACCACTTTCAGTTCAGACTGTTGTTCAATATGGCAGGTGACTGGGCACCAGTTTGTAGAAGCCCAAGACGCTTTCTGGATTAGTTTTACTACCCACCTGATGATGGCCATAATTCTGTTAGCATTTTTGGTGAGAGCAGAATGCTAGACCAATTTAAATAAAGAACTTCAATGAATTTCTGTGACGACCAGTCATGGCATCACATGTTATAGGGAGGGAATGGAGTGGGAAAGAAAATAGAGGAAAATATATCTGACTCGGATTAAAATTAAATGAACAGAAATGCGACAATTTCTCAAATTCAGAATAAATGTAAATAAGGAAATGAAACTTAAGAGTTACGATAACTTAAAAACCATTAATTATAGACAAGCAGCGACTTAGTAAACAATACAAATTATCATGAAATTTTTGGCCAAGATTTTATAAAAAATGCTTTTAGGCTAATTGCAAAAGTCAATTTTTTAAAAAGGCATCCATGGAATTAAAAAAAAAAAGAATGTGTATTCATCAGGGTATATTCCCAGAGAAGAATGTCAGAAAAAACAAGTAGTGGCATAAGTGTCACTTCAAAAGCATTATTGTCAATGATGCTTTTGTACTTTCCTGTAAATTCTGTATTCTTTTTTGCAATTAATATGTATTTATTTTTAACAAGAAACAAGTATATAGTCACTTGGATAAAGAGAAACTAATGTCATATTTCACTGAGAAAGCTATGACAGAGGCATAAATAAAATGCTTATGTATAATAGTTATGATTAAAACATCATGGCACTGATGTAGGAATTGAGAGCCATTAGTGGAAAAGACAAAGTAACCAAGTAAGTAAATTTAGCATATGTTAATATGGCATTTTAAACCACAGAGAAATGAAGAGATTGCTCAATAAATGGGACTGGGACAAAGGAACAATCATGTGGAAAAATTAAGCTATAGCTCTATAGCATACTTTATGGAGAAATAAGTTATAGAAGGATTAAACATATAATTTTTGATATAAAACCATAGAAATTAAGAGGAAAACAAGAAAGCTTTCTCTCTAATCCTGGGAAGGACAGGCTTTTCTAGGCATGAGCTCACAGGCTGTCACTGTAGAGCAAAACTATCATAAAACTGAGACACAACAAACTGGGGAAAATATCTGCAACAAAGGAAAGTCCTATAAGAAATAAACACCTCTTATAAATCAAGAAGAAAAAGACAAACACTGCACAAGGAAACTGTGCCAAGGATCTGAAAGGCAGTTTACAAATGATGGCACTGGAGCTAACGATTCTGTAGGGCTTGTCAATGTGCTAAGTGCTATGGACTTCTTCTGTGTGGTCTCGCTAACTCTACAAGCACTTCTGAAGTGGGTTCTATTAAATATGCCCATTTTCAGGTGAGAAAACTGGAGTCTAAGCTCTTAGTCCATGGGCTCTATTGCCTCATTTGTCCTCAAAGAAACTAAACTAAGAGTAGGACGCTGTGTGGTAAAGATGAAAAAGACTTCATCCTTTCTTGAATTTTTTTTACAATGAATATTCAATATTCTCATAATCATAAAAAAGCTAATTACTTCTCTGATAAAGAAATAAACTGGTAAGAATGTAATTCACGGTCAGTTTTTAGAAACAGAAAAGTTCAAAAGAAGAGGAACTAAACCTTTTTTTTCTCAAAAAAAAAAAAAAAAGTGCTCAGATAAGATTCTTTATAAGAAACCAGCCCTTCTGTCCAGAATCATGAGAATAGAAAAGACAAACAGAAAAAAGATGATAATCTTCTGTGCTCTTAAATTATATATTAAGAGGAAGGGCCAGAGATATCCTAATTTTAAAAAGCAGGTCAAACGCTAGGGCTCATAAAGAAATTCTATTGACTGTACCTTCAAATACAAATCCAGAATCCAGACTCCTCTTACCACCTGCCCTGTGCCCGTCCTGCCCAAGACCTTGCTAGTGCCATAGCTTGTTCTCTGATCTCCCATCTCTACCGATGGCCTACGTCTACATAGCAACCAGATACCCTCTATCTTTCAAATGTCCTCCTCACTTACTCAGCTGACCTTTTCTGCCACTGCTCTCTCCCTTGCTCACTCCACTCTGGCTACACATCTATGCTTCTCTTACAGATCCTTACACATAGTAGGTCTGCTCCTACAGAGCCTTGAGCTGTCTTTCTGCTTGTCCCCAAGTTGTGCACAGCTCACTCCTCATTCTCCCAGTGATGTGTCCACCCTGTCAACCACCCTCACCTACTCTCTTTTCTTCCAGAGCACTTAGTACTCTAATATATTATACAATTCACTTATTTATTATGTATACTTGTCTGCATCCTCCACCTAGAATGTGAGTTCCTACAGGACATAGGTTTTTTCCCCCCTATTTTTTTCACTGATGCACTCCCCATGTCTATAATAGTGTCTGGAACATAGAAAGTATTCTATAATATTTGAAAATACTACTTAATCAAAGATTTTAATGTAAAATACATACACACATAAACACAAATAGAAACCAGTGAACTGGAATACATAAATATTAATATTATCATATGAACATATAATTATATATTAATATACAACTACATTATATATTAATAAATATATAACTACATTATATTATTTATGCATATTATATATGCTAACATATGTAACATAATAATTATATTGATATGTGATTAAGTATGTTAATATATTAATTATGTCAAATAATTAATATATTATTAAATGATTAATATATAATATGTAGTTATGTTAATACATAATTAATGATTAGGAAAGATCATGTTACTTTTATATTAGTATTAAATAGCAATAGTAATAAATTTAAATAAAAATGTTGGAGGCAATCTGAAGCAGAAGGCCATGAGACAGTGGGAAAGAATATAAGAAGCCTACATAACTGATTTTTTTAAAGAATAAGATTTAACTAGGTTAATGGGAATAAACATAATCAGAAATATCATTAAAGAGAACCTATACAACCTATAAAACTCAACCTACTAGTATTCAATTAAATAGAAACAAATGTTATTTTAAATCAAATATACAAGTTAAAAATAAATGAATATATTGAACATTGGTCCAGAGATAGCAAAATGTGTTCTTTCATATGCTGCTAGTAAAACAGAATGATACAAGATTCTTTTGAAAGTACTTTGGCAATATTTTTGACCTAGTTATAGTTCATTTCTGGAAACATCTCAAATCAGTAATCTTAAAGGTAGAAAAAAAGCCTGTAAACAAAGATATTCATTATAGTCTTATTTAGTTAAATAAAAAGAGGATAAACAAATTCACTGCCCAATTAAAGAGAAATGGTTAAGTGCATTGTAGTATCTACTTGATGGGCTATATACAGGTAGTAAAATAACATTTATGAAAGCTATGTAGTAACGTGAATATTTATTATACAATTAAGTCAAATAAATGCAGGGGAGAATTGAGTACATTCAACACGATTAAAATTATTATATAAAACTCAAAACAAAAATCACACACACACAGACACACACACGACCAAGACTACAAAAAGCTCCAAAATGCTAGGTTTATTATTTTTACACAAATGGTCTATAGGTGATTAATTCTTTTTATCTTTGGCATTTTCTATCAAAAGGAATATCCCAGAACTAGCAACATCAGCATCACCTGGGAAGTTTCTAGAAATGCAAATTCTTGGATCCCTCCTCATTCTGAATAAACTCTGAGTAGGGCCCAGTCCTCTGTTTTAACAAGCTCTCCAAGTGATTCTGAAGCACACGTTATAGCAAAGCAAGGCACAAAGATGATGAAGTGCTGCAAATAATATCTAACAAAATCCTACAAAATGGCTAAGAACATCTTTACAAAAATATGAACTTACCATTCATCTGTAAAGTTCAGTTTTATTGTGCTTGTAGTTGTTCCTTCTGTGCTGTAGTGCAAACTTAAAACTGGTTCACCTGTCCCTGGTTTGGGGTTCAGCTTTTCATTATTGTTATCTGAAAATTGTGTTTAAAACATTTGAAAAAGTCTCTGAAACCAATAAAAGATGACATTTCCTAAAATTTATAAAACTTAAATTAGGCTGTCCTCATCGTAATTTTCACATCTGTTATGGTTCTCACTTAAGTTCAAGGGCAAGTGTCAAAGAAACACTCATATTCCAAAGCCGCTCTGCATCCTGTTCTAGCCTTGTGTCCATGACTCCCTTGGATTCGGATGGAAATCAGACACATTTGAGAACCACATTTCATCATTAGGGGCTCAGAGAAAATTAACATGCAATGACATATGTTATAAACTGGTGCTTTTATTTAACAGAATGCGCACAATTTTCTACTTCAGTTGCTATAGTAACTACCATGGGCTCCTTCAGAAACGCTGAGAGGATGCAAGGGCTTCAAAAGGAAATTCTTTCAAATTCACAGACATAATCTGGGGGAGGAGGGAGAAAATTTCCGGTGCTTTGTAATCTTCTAAAACTCTATGTTATTAGAACATATGTTTTGGTATTTCATCTCCTCCTCCTCGCTAATCTTGTAAAGAATCTGATCACTAAATTAGAGAAATGGGAATTTCCCCTTAAGAATCTATAGGTGATTTCCATGACATTCTTCTATTTCAAAGAACAAAATATTTATAAAATGGCAAATAAAATCAAGAAACCCTACAGAAATTGATATAGACCACTTCAAAGCCACCTTCCCAAGCATGGATATTCAAGGGCAAAATTAAATAGGGCTTTAAAATTTTTCCTTTTTATGATAAGTAGCAGCTTAGGGGAGCATTAAAATACACAGGGAATACAAATTGCTATGTACTCAAACATGTACCATTTCTCAGAAAGAAAACTCTTCTGTGATATAATTGTTTTCTTGATACCAGTTCGAGGAGTGACATAATAGTATAAAAATAAGCTTTGTCTTATAACAACAAAAACAGTAACAACTTAACAAAACCCAAACTACTTAGGCTCTGTGGTCCTGAGGTCCACTTTATAATAAAGGACTTGTCTTTTCAAATTCTGCTGGGAGACACTGGCACACTTATTAAGAGAGAATCTCAGAGACTCTCTGTCTAGCTTTCATCATGAGAGAGAACAAGTCAAAAGACTTCTAAACAGAACTGCGGAGGAAGAAAAGATATTCTCTCCAAGAGCTGAGAAATTAAGCTGATAATACTATTTTTACCTTTGTCTCATGAGAAGTCCTCTCTGATAACATCAATTACTATTTGAAAATTAACGTGTAAATGAATTCTAAAGCTGAATTCCCAAATGATAAAATCACTGTACTTCTTGTGCTGTGACTTCTGTCCTTGATATAAACAGCACTGGAAATAAATTAACAATCACTTACAACGTCCAAAGATTTGTTATCATACTATTTTATAGGAGGTATTTTGCCAAATGACATTTTGATAAAATAATGAACAGAATTTTAGCTTACATAAAATTACCAAGAATGGGACTTTCAAAACATCTATGCTGCCCTTGATGACCTCTGAAAATTTTGATGTTTGTTAGTCACTTGTCCACACAGTTTTTCTTTACTCTCCAGTTCTGCTGCTGAAATTTTGGTCTCTCTGCTGCCAAAGACACGGTCTTTAGGCATCTGGAGTTGATTAGGACATGAAAGACTGCTCTCAGGGAAACTAAGCGGCAGAATGGGGCTGGTTCTTTTATTATCTTATAACATTTTGTAAAGTGCTTTGCTGTTTATTTTCATTTTAAAGTACAGAAGGAATGAAAAGAAAACCCATGTAGGTGTGAGAGAACTGCAGGACTACATTTTCTAGACCCACTTTGGTTAGGAAGCATTGTGAAATTTAAATGCTACATCAAAGCTTTCCTTTAGAGTTAGTTCAGATTCGCATGCTATGACTACAGGAATATAGTAAGCAGAGAGCTATCAAGAGGTCAGAATGGTGTAAAAAATACCTTATTTAAATAGAAGGGCCCACACCACCCAAAAGCAAAAAGCTCTCTGAGATGGCCATTATTAACTAAAACCTTCTTCCTTAGGATATCTACTACAGAATTGCCCTCTACTCTCTCGTGAACATAATCTATACTAGGGGCCCAGTGCACAAAAATTTGTGCACTTGGGAGGTCCATCAGCCCGACCTGTGCCCTCTCACAGTCTGGGACCCCTCTGGGGATGTCCACTTGCTGGTGTGCCTGGTCAGCCTTGGTGAGGGGCTGATGGCTGTTTGCAGGCTGGCCAAGACCCCCCAGTGTGGATCCTCACCCCATTGGGGTGTGGCCAGCCTGGGTGATGGGCTTAGGGCCATCTTCAGGCTGCCCACAGCTCCTTCAGGGTTCGGGTCCCTACTGGGGTGCCTGGCCAGCCTGGGTGAGGGGCTGATGGCTGTTTGCAGGCTGGCCAAGCCACCCAGTAACGTCCCTCACCCCATTGGGGTGTGGCCAGCATGGGTGAGGGGCTGATGGCTGTTTTCAGACTCTCAGGCTGCCCATAGCTCCCACTGACCCAATGTCCCAGCAAGACTGGCTGGAAGTAGGTTCCTGGGGTTTGTTTATCTTCTATAATTGATACACTGTTCAATTGATACACTGTGCCGGGGCCTAGGCAGTTAAGGAAACCTCCTCTCTGCTTCAGCTCTGGCTTCTATAATGAAACAATGTTTCCCTTAGAAGTCAGGCCAGGTCTGCTGTTTGCTTCAGCTCCTAGGAATGAAACAATGTTGCAAATATGATGTTCCCTGGAGCAGAGAGAAGCCCAGGTGGCCCACAAACAGTTTCACTCCTGCTGCAATGGAAACTGCCTGTTTACTCAGGTCCCTGAGTGCCGGCCTCCATGTTGGCTGGGTTAATTTGCATACAGTTGCTCTGATTGGCTGGTGGGCATAGCTTAGGCATCCTGAAGGGACGGTCAATTTGCATATTATGCTTTTATTATATAGGATACTGTAAGTCATGTCAAACACAGTAGTACTCATTTAATTTATAAATTGACTACAGTTGATGTAAGTAGTTGGGAACTCAGCAGTCTGTGTAAAATTGTCCCCTCACTATCTAGGTAGAATGCTCTCCTCTGTCAGCTACAAAACTTCAGACCCCCGAATCTAGGCATCTTCCTGTAGACTGCATGTAGTCAGGGTGTCTCTAGGACGAAACACTATGCAGCATAGAACAGTTTCTCCAAGCAAGGTATGAGTGGGAGGGTCTCTCCGAGGCCCTCGCCTGTTCCATTCTGCTCTTCCTAGTCCAATGCTCCTCAGCTTGATCATTACAACCCATCAAGTTGAGTTTTCTCAGAAATAGAGTTCCCTGGCTTACTAGTAAATTCATTCACAATTTCTTTCTGATAAAAGTGCCTATTTTAAGCTTAGACAAATGTCTAAGAAAAATCTGCTTTAAAGAACAGAAATATTACGTTTGTTTTATATCTACTATATATGAAAAAATATTTATTAACCATTTTAGTTTTCCCTAATTTGCTCTATTGGTTAGAGGTTGGATCAGCACATTCTAAAAATGTTATTACTGAAAGCCTTGCTTATATAATGCAGATATATATTACTTAAGACTTCTGTTAAACAGGTAGAGATTTAATTTAAGAGACATAAGGTTAGAGCTTCACCTCAACACACAAACGACACTATACAAGGCATTATCATGACAGTAAGTGAACATATTGAGTACTCAGGTCTTGAGAAAAAAATTGTATTCTTTTTTCAACCTTTGTAGCACTTGTCACCATCTCCACTTTCCAGATAATGAAACTTTTCTCCAGTTAACTAGTTTCCTGCAATATGAAGTTCCTACTTACTAAACCGACATAGAAATAGCTCGACTACAAAGCAGAGAATAGGAGTGCTTGAATAAATAACTATTTTGATTCAGAAATATCAACTGTTACTGCTGTTATTCCTCAAAGGGTTGTGTAACCCATTAATTCAGCGACACTACTATAACTGATCAACTGACTCTGGCACTGGAGCACTAGACAACTGAAGCATCTTTTTCCAGGACATTTAGAGACTGCACTGTTTCTTACTCCTCTAAAAACATCAGAGGAGAATAAGTAACTAGAGAGCACTCAGCACAAAGGCAGTGCAGTGGGGAAGTCACTTTGACTTTGTCCGACACCACTAAGTCTTCAGGAGCCATTCTATATTGCTTAGTGACTACAGTTATGAAAAACAACCTATGATGTTAGTAGCTCAGTATGCTCTCAATCAAGGCAAATGACACCTAATTAAAATACATGCTTCAGAAGCACAAAAATCCTGTATAATAAAAAGTTAATATGCAAATCGACTGAACAGCGGAATGACCGGTCGCTATGACACACACTGACCACCAGGGGGGCAGATGCTCAACACAGGAGCTGCCCACTGGTGGTCAGTGCACTCCCACAGGGGGAGCGCCACTCAGCAAGAAGCTGGGCTCACAGCTGGCAAGTGCAGTGGTAATGGCAGGAGCCTCTCCTGCCTCCGCAGCAGTCGGACATCCCCTGAGGGCTCCTGGACTGCAAGATGGCACAGGCCGGGCTGAGTGACTCCACTCCCCACCGCCAGTGCACAAATTCCATGACCAGGCCTCTAGTAACCATATAAAATCAAGACAATGTATGTCCTGGAAAGACTTCATTTTTCAGGGTTAGAAGTGAATAGTCAATATCATAAGATTCTTGACAAATTTAAAAATCCCTTCCAGAAATAGTACAAAAGTCCTTTTGTCAGGCGAATGCATTGGCTCAGAAAGAAATTTCAATATGGGCTGGAATATAATTTCAACTTTAACTGTTTAATTAGGTATCTTCCAAGCCTTTCACAGAACCACAAATTAACTTTTTTTGGTAATGCATGTTTTCAAACCATTTAATCTGTGCATTTTTATTATGAAACTAGGGGCCCGGTGCACAAAAATTTGTGCACTCGGGGTGGAGGGAGTCCCTCAGCCTGGCCTGTGCCCTCTCACAGTCTGGGACCCCTCAGTGGATGTCCTATGATGGCCCCAGTCTGCCAGGCGCCTTCTGTGTGTGTGTGTGTGTATGTGTGTGTGTGGCCACTGGGGACCTGCCCCCAGCCGCATCTGAGGCTC
>PVJC01043136.1:0-14641 GCA_004026665.1 Murina feae
GCCCACAATCTCAGCATGTGCCCTAACCACAATCTGAACCAGTAACTTCTTCATTTGTGGGTCTATACTCAACCACTGATCCATGCTAGCCAGGCAAGAATTATTATTAGAAAACAGAATACATTTAAAAATTTTTATTATTTTACCAGATTTATTTTTTATCTCTGCATTCAAATTCTAAGGTTTTGTTGTTGTTGTTGTTTTTCCTCAATTAAGGTAGTATCTTTCCAGATTATAACATAGTGTTTCAATTTCATTAGTGCAAGAGCATAAAAAACTCTTAGGTCATCAACACATTCAGTGAATAATATAATTGGCTTATTTATAAAGAGTCATTGGCTTCATGGATAATTTAATATCAAATCTTAAACTCTCCTTGGAAGTTCTAGGTATTTTACAGAGTCTAATCAGTCTTATGTTATTTTACCTTATAAATTGTCCTTTCTATTTTCCTTCCTATCTAATTTTGAACTATTTCCTTTGAATATTTTTAAAGCACCTTGAAACACATGCTTTCTTTGTTCTTCTGAATCTCTCCTGTTAGGTCTGCTTTTGGAATCATATGTACCTACAAATATGAACCTTAATTAGTCTCTTGGGATTACAGGATGGAATAAACTCTGGAAGAGGAGGAACTGACAGAAACAAACAAACAAACAAACAAAAAAAAAAAACTGATAGCCTTAGAGACCCAGACGTAGACACACATTTAAGAAAAAAGTAGCCAGGAATATGAAAAGGAAAAAAAAATTTTGATTTGGGGCCAGAAAACTAAGTATCAAAGACGTGAGAAAAAAATAAGTGAGAAAACTATTGGAAATAATATTTGTTAACCCTCAAAGTTGAGACTATTCCAACAAAGACTAGTTACCTATCAACTTTTTTCTTTTATTCTAGAAACTAGAGGCCTGGCACAGGAAATTCATGCACTGGGGGTTTGTCCCTCAGCTCAGACTCTACCCTCTCTAATCTGAGACCCCTGAGGGATTGAGCCTAACTGGACAGTTGGACATCCCTCACAATCCAGGACTGCTGGCTCCCAACCGCTCACCTGCCTGTCTGCCTGTATGATTGCCCTAACTGCTTCTGCCTGCCAGCCTAATCACCCCCTAACCACTCCCCTGCTAGACTGATCAACTCCTAACTCTGCCCCTGCCAGCCCAGTCACCCCCAATGGTCCTCTCCTGCAGGTCTGGCCACCTTTAACTGCCCTTCCCTGCTGGCCTGATTGCCCACAACTGCTCTCCCCTGCAGGCCATCTTGAGGCAGCCATCTTGTGGTGGCCATTATGTGATGATGTGGGGATGGCCATCTTGTGACATGATGGGGTGGCCATCTTGTGATAATGTGAGGGCATGAGGGCCATCTAGGCTTTTATTAATATAGATTATTAGAAATCAATATTTTAATACCAGAGGCCTAGTGCACAAAATTCGTGCATGGGCAGGGTCCCTAGGCCTGGCCAGAAATCAGGGCACATTGGAGCCTTCTGGATGCTGGCTGGGGCCTTCCTTTGTTCCGTACTGTCCCCTGGTGGTCAGAACACATCATAGCAAGTGGTCAAACTCCAGGTATTTCTAACTCCCAAGGAGACAATTCACATATTAGCCTTTTATTATATAGTATATTTTATACTTTAAAAGGTATAAAGATTCTTATTTAATTAAAAATAGCATAAATTGGAATTTAACCATAGAAATAAATGTTGTTTTGGGCAGTAGGATAATAAGTATGAATAATAGTATACAAATTCCTTCAAATAATTTGCTATATTTTGAAAAAAAGACAAAAGGAAAAAAAATTATTGATTTCCAATGGTGAATTTTATGGGCACTAAATTAAATCTGATAAGAGTAAGCTTGCATATTATTATCATCTCTAAAATATAGAGTAAATGTCTTGACAGCTTGAAATGAACATCAGTTACTTAGATATGGTGCATTTCAAAATAAGTAGTGTAAATGTCTGTCTATTCAATTAGATGAAACATTTTTTTTAGGTTAACTGAAAATTGTGGAATATATTAACAGAGGAAAATTTTATAGGAATCATCATATGTATTTAGAATTTATTCTATAAATCTTACAAAATTAAATTTTAAAAAGATCTAAAATGATTAAACACATTATTACCAAAATCAGTGTCATAAGACAAGCTTTAATATGCTTATGTCTAGGCTAGGTCGGTGTGGGTCAGGGGGTCACTGTTCAGTTCCCAGTTAGGGCACATGGCCAGAATATAGGCTTAATCCTGGCTAGTGGGCATGTAAGAGGTAACCAATGGATAATTCTCATCATTGGTGTTTCTATCTCTCTCTCCCTCTTCTTTCCTCTCTGAAGTCAATAAAAAAATCATATTAAAAAATAAAATATATATATTTATGACTAACAACCATTTCATAAGATGACTTAACTCTAATAGTGTACTTTGATACTCATATCATTTAAAATTGATAAAGCACTAAATATGGCATGTGATTATTAAATGAAATCATTATACTTATAGAAGTTATTGTAGGTATATATTAATAAATTCTTAAATATGCACAAAAACTATGACCAAATTGCTTTGTGGTATGCAAGTTAACATTACTCTTTGATAAAATGATATTATGATTTTAAATATCTACAATTGGCTTGCTTTCTGGCTAGAAATGTAGAGTTTATTTTTTTTTTAAACATTTTCATTCTATAAATACTAGAAGCCCAGTGCATAAAATGTGTGCACAGATAGGGTTCCTAGGCCTGGCTGGCGATCAGGGTTGTTCTGTAGGGCAACCAGTGGGGCAATCGGGTTAGGGGGTCTCCACTGGCTCCTGCCTTGGCTGGCCTGGAGCCGCCTGCTCACCAGCCTCATCCCCCACCCCCTGCCACCATGGCTGGTCGGAGCCTGCGGGCTGGGGGCAGCTCCTGCATTGAGCGTCTGTACCCTGGTGGTCAGTACTCATCACAGAGACCAGTCATTCTGCTGGTCAGTCAATTTGTACACTAGGCTTTTGTTACATAGGATAATTTATTTTAACTTCTATAACTACTAGGTCCAACTATACTTTTAAAAATGTACATTTTTACTGATTTTAGTGTAGAAGGGAGAGGAAGAGAGAGATAGAAACATCAATGATGAGAGAGAATCATTGATCAGCTGCCTCCTACATGCCCCACACTAGAGATTGAGCTCGCTACCAGGGCATATGGCCTGATGGGGAATTGAATAGTGATCTCCTCATCCATAGGTTGAAGGATTAAGCCATGCTAGCCAGCTGGTTCAACTATACTTTTGATTTCATATCTCTAATAGAGTACTGATCATCCATTTTACTCTCATACATTGGCAGTATTTTTTAAAATATGTTGTGGTGTATCTATCTGTCTACCTATCTATAATGTATTTTTTAGTTACTAGCGATGGTTTGGGTATTAATTACAGAAAACAGTAGAGTAAAATTAAGGTAAATTATTTCAGTTTGGAGCTTACCTTTTATTTTCAGTAAATAAAACACTCAGCTCAGGATGTAAACTAACCCTTTTGCATTCTTTATTAAACAAAACTTAGACTACTTAACTTTGCACATTTATAAAAGATCACTTATAAAATTCAATATATTTATAATTACTTCAGAGCACTTCTACAAAATTAAATTAGTAAAATCTGTATTGTATAATATTTGACATTAGAGAAAAGCCTAACAATGTTTCCAAATTTTTTGGGAGACTTGTATGCTGGTTTACATTGACTTACATTTTTACTATATTACATTGGAGCTATAATTCCACCCATTGCACCCTGGGGGTTGAAAAAACAATCCCTAGATGCCAGCTTTAGATTATAAGGAAGCAATCAATAATAGAATCTAAATTTGCATTCTTCACATGAGGAAATGAAAAATCTCATGAGAGTAATTCAGGGAACTGCATTTCTAAGAGGGGCATACGAGGAAGAGCAAAAGCATTCTGGGAAAAAAAGTATAAATACCACCAATCTGTTGAGATATATAATTGATTCTCAAATAACTTGGGCTTGAACTGTGTGGGACCGCTTATATTAGGGATATTTTTCAATTAATATTGTAAATGTATTTTTCTTCCTTATGATTTTCTTAACCACAGTTTCTTTTTTTCTAATTTAATTTACTGTAAGAACACATTATGCAGTGCATATAACATACAAAATATGTGTTAATTAACCATGTTATAGATTAGGTTTCTGGTTGACCGTAGGTGATTAGTAGTTAAGTTTTTAGAGAGTGAAAAGTTATATGAGGATTTCTGACTGTGCACAAATTCAGCACTTCCAACTCCACATTGTTCAAGGGTCAACTGCACTTACTCAATTTTATCTGTGCAAATGATTGTGATCTGAATTTGCCCAATCACTCCTCTGAAACTGTTTGCATCAAAATCTTTTAGCCTCACACAGTGATCATCCAACTAACAGAGAAAATTTAAAAAAAAAAAAAAAATATATATATATGTATATAATTGATTTTTTACAGAGAGGAAGGAAGAGGGATAGAGAGCTAGAAACACTGATGAGAGAGAAACATCAATCAGCTGCCTCTTGCATGCCCCGTACTGGAGATGTGCCAGCAACCATGCCCTTGGTCTGAATCAAACCTGGGATCCTTCAGTCCATAGGCTGATGCTCTATCCACTGAGCCAAACCAGTTAATGCAGAAATTTTTTTTAACTTTTAACTACTTGATCTCATTGTTTAATTTTAATAATGTTAGCTACTCCCTCTCTATTAAAAAAATAACACACAATTTTTTCTTATGGTTCTACAATGCTTCCCTTATTTCTCAATTTGAAGTTCAGCTTAGCCTCCTTAGAGGATGACATTCTTGAATGTCAAAAGCTTAAATGGTTAGCATTCTCCACTGTTCTTTGCTCAAACCTGGCACTTTCAGCTGTGTAATATCCTAAACAAGGACACAATTAATCTTTTATATTACACATTCCTAATTCTTTATGGGCAGTCTAGAGTGCCTCACTGGGACACATATATAACATATCTATCTTAATATAAATCCACTAAATGGCCAAAAGAAGATTCAATTTCATATTCAAAATTGAATTTAATAATCCTTCCTGATAATTCTAAAGCCTTCTCTGTTTTCTCTAACTAGTTAGATTATATTGCTGTGTCCCTAATCCCAATCAACAAACTAAGAATATTCACATGAAACTGAAAAACATATCATACTTATACCTGCTTTATCTATTATAGCAGATATTTATCATGCAGGAATCTTGAAATATCCTTATAATAATTATATAACTTTCTATTCATTATTCTTATAATATTCATCTACATATTATGTTACAATTTATAACAGTAAAACAAAACTAAAATTTAGTGAATTATAAAGCAGAAAGTAAAATCTGACTTTTACTATGTGTTTGCAAAATAGAAATGTATAGACTACATTTATTTATGTAAAATAATCCTATAGCACAGAATTTACTAATGGATTGAGATCTATTCACATCATTTTGACCTCTGTAGAAATTTTCATTTTCTATCCTAAAACATAGTACAATAATGGATATGTTAAACTGGCTTCATGGTTAAGGCTGTCAGTTTTTGTGATGTAAATACTGTTGAAAAAATGCTGTTTTTCTATAACTGAAAAGTCACTTTTTTAACAAACTTAATATTTCTATTGTGGGTTTTGCATTTCTTCAGACAGTCTATTACTCAAATATTTTTATATAAATCTACTTGCATAATCCAAGTTTAATTCAAATGGGTAGAAAAGACAAACCCTAAAAAACAAATGCTTCTCCATGATTTTTTGGCATTTGATAAAAATAAACAGTGCGTATCTGAAATAAATGCGCACAAACAAAATAACAAATTTTTAAATGAATCAATCAGTTAATCAAGGGCATGAGGACATGTGGCACAATCTGCTATTTAGAAAAGGCAATGTGTAGAGATTGAATTATTGAATTTGTGAAAAGTTAGATAAAAGGAGTCATGTTCTTTTTTCCCAGCTACCTTATATTTAGCCAAAGCTCCAAGAAGATAGTAGATGAGATTAAACTCATTAGTATTTAATGCATTATTCAAGCCATATAACTTGAAGTTATGTTTTATATCTTATTTTTCCTAATTGTCCCTATCTGATAAATCAACAAGTTTGATTATCTCTATCTGCAAAACAAGCACACAGCTCTCCACTTCTCATGAGCTTCGCCACTAACCTCTCTGGATGAAGTCACACTCCCTCTCCCTTGGTCTACTACAGTATCCTCTGATTTGCAACCCTGCTTCTAGTTATAAATGCTTACAGTCCATTCATCTACACAGCAGCCTGTTTGACCTAAAACTAATCAGATACTGTCAGTCTCTGATCATGGCTTCTACTAGGATCACCATGAACATTGGTATGATCCAGGGCAAGATTATAAACGTTGGCAAATATACTATATATTGAAATTTGTCTAAATTTTTTAGAGTTTTACATAATGCTAAAAAAAGTAAACATTTTATGAGGCTGACTTGACAATATATTATCATAAAGATTTAAATTTGGGATTTGAGATTTCCCAGAATTCTGTTCCATATATAACGTTACAGGGCTAAGCGCCTCTCTAGGCACCAGATTCTGGCCCTATTCCTCTCCCACTTCCCCCATCACCATTATTTTGTCCCAGATCTCAAGGAACATACTGTGCATGATTTTAAACATTACAACTCTTATGTGGTAGTTCTGTCCATATTCCTTGAAAATAGCGACCCTGTGAACACTGCACAGTCTTTGAGATTACTGTGAGCCCACGGTCCATGTGGTACACCTTTTGGAAATGCACCTGAGTAGGCCTTTCAAGCTGACTTAGGACTACTGAGGCAAAAAGTTCTGGAGTCTCAAGTACCTAAAGCATCTGGTGGGTCAGGGAGGGCAGAGCCCCTGGCAGGTAAAACATACCTTTAGCTTGCTTTTCTCATGCTTCAGTAGTAGCATGGTTGGGGCAGTCAGGAGGGACCTTACTAAATAAAAATAAAAATAAAAATGGGACCCTCATGCCCTGGACTAAGAAGGACACATAGAATAAAATCTGAGCTCTTTGTCATGGTCTATAGCACCATATTTGGTATGGCCATCATCCATCTCTCAACACTCCTAGCAGTCTTTTTATTGTTTACCTTACCTGGGAATCTGGAGTCTGGCATGGCTACACATCACAAGTGTAAGCAATTCATCATCTGGGGTCCATTTTTATCCGGAGATGAGAGTTTATAAGTTTGATGATGTAAGTGAGCAACCTGGCAAGGTTGTGCACAGTCTCAGATTTGAGGGAAGCTTCTGAATGAAAATCAGGAAGGAAATTAATTCTGCCAATAACCAGAATGAGCTTGCAAATGGATTCTTCCAGTGTTGAGCCTTTGGGTAAAAATTCAGTGTGGCCAGTATCTTGACTGTAGCCAAATGAAACTCCAAGCAAAGGACTCAGCTAAGAGTCCTTTCTAAAATTTATAACAAAGTTAGACTCAGTAATCTATTTATACTCTAGTTATTTTCAGAAAATATTTAAGAAAATTAACATGCTATTTAAATGCAAGTGAAGTAATCAGGATGAAAATTATTAATAAACAGGAACAATATTACTGAGAAGTTTTACCATTATTAATTTAGAGAGAGTAATTCAATAATTAATTTCAGTTTGAAAATTGTGTAAACATATGGATTTTTAGGTTTTGAAGAACTCAAAAAGTTATCTCTATATTCTTCTGCAATGATCCTACTTATTAGAAATTTAAAGTTTTAATTTTTCTTTGCTTTTCTTGTTTGCTACTGAATTTTAAACATTTTAATATAAGGAATTATTATAATTTTGTGCAGTTCTAGGTTTTAAAACAAAATACGGGTTCTTTTCAATAATAAATCAATAACCCCTCTTATTTTTTATTTTAGTCCAAACAAAAGATTCCCTTTAGCAATATTTTAATTAACATGGTATTCTAAACTGAGCTTCAGATCTGTTGAGCCTTATATGTCATTCAAAGGGACAACATGGGATATTAAATGGGGTAGGAGAATCATTATCATAAGGTTTGCATTCTGCTGTCTGTCACTTAAATAGCACTGTAACTTTGGGAAGGTATTTTAATTTACTGGACCCTTGATTTTTTTCATCTATAAAACAGATTAAATGTAAAATGTCAACAAATTTTCTCTAAGTTTACATGTAAATAAAAATATAAGTAAAATACTGAACTAACAATGTTATTTATAAATTAGAATCTTGTTTAAAAATGCTATTTAGCATAATTTCGCTTAGCATAATACTCTCCAGGTCCATCCATGCTGTTGCAAATGGTAACAGTTCTTTGTTAGAAAGATAAGTATCACATGATCTCACTCATTTGTGGGACATAATGAACAACATAAACCGATGAACAAAAATAGATCCAGAGACATAGAAGCATCGAACAGACCAGCAAACCTCAGAGGGAAGGCAGGGGAGGATGGGGGGCAGGGGGCAGTAAAAGGTCAGTCAAAGGACTTGTGTCCATGCATATGAACATGATGAACGGATACAGACAATGGGGGGTGGGGCATGTGCTGGGTGGGGAGTGGAAGCAGGTGGGGAGAGGTCAATGGGGGGAAAAAGGAGACATATGTAAAACTTTCAACAATAAAGAATTAAAAATAAATAAATAAATAAGCTATTTAAATGCCTTCAAATGTATCATATTTTTAAAATGTAAAAGACTTTCTTTAAACTTTATTCTGGCTACTTAAGAAATGCCATTAGGGATAAAATTAGGAAATGCTGATTAATAGTGCACATTACTGAATCTAGGAAAAAGGAAGAGACCCTACTTTTATTTAATTTGCTGACCAATTACTCAGCGTGGTATTCTGGACAGACAAGAGGTCCAAGCTATTCAAATTGGAAGAGTGAACTATTGCGAGATAGTGGGCCAAGAAGTTAGGGTTTGATCAGTTTACTAGAAAAACAGAGATGACAATCCTCAAAGCTACTAGCAAGTTCAGTTGATTTTCTGGTTGAAAGGCTCTGAGGACTCCAAATCAATTATGCTTAAGTTATGTTTGCCTACTGTTCAAAGATTAGACTTGAACAGCAAGGGGCTTGTTTCTATAAACAGAGGGTATCACAAACAATTGGGAAATTTATTTTCTAGGTAAGGAGCATTGGAAAATTGAAATGGTAAAGAAAAAAAAGCTTGGCAAAATTCTGGTACGTTATCTCCATATATCCGAACACCTGTCTGAAAGTGATCTACATATACAAAAGGCTAATATGCAAAGTGTCCCCTGGGGGAGTTCCACCAGGAGACCAGGAGTTCTATCGCTCACTATGTCCTGTGCTGACCATCAGGGGGTGGTGCAGAATGAAGGAAGGCCTCAGCCAGCAGCTGGAGAAGGAAGGCCCTGATGAGCCCTGATCACCGACCGGCCAGGCCTAGGGACCCTGCCTATGCATGAATTTTGTGCACTGGGCCTCTAGTTGTAGATAAAGTCTCAGTTTTTCAGTATCTGTATATCTGAATATATTATGTGTAATAAAGCCAGATTTTTAATACTTTTAACACTATAAAAATAGCCTGTTTGAAAAATATTTCAAAATAATATAGTCATAGCACATTTAGAATTTTGAGAAAAGTAGCAGTTCAAGATATTTGAAAATATTTTAGCTAAATGTCCAAAAGTAAAATATTTGGATTTCTATTTATTTATTTCTATATTCAGAGATGTTAAAAATAAAATATTCAGAATTATGTTGATATCTCAATTCAAACTGCATACTTCTAGATTGTAGAATGTGGATAGAGATTTTGAGGAAGAAGAGTTTTTAGGTTTGAGTAAAAATATTCCTCTTATTCAAAATATGGAATGTTCATTTTACATTTGCAAATCTCATCTATCTCTAAGATAAAATGCTGACAATTACTGATTAGTAGGATTATAACACTACAATGAGGTTATGGTAATGTAATGTTATTTTTAACTACAAAGTACATCATAAATTTTCAAGGTTTTTATATTTTATGTAAAAATTTATGAATTGTTATATATAAAATTAACTTTAAGTATTTGCTGGGTGTGATATTTTATAATTGAGAGTTTCAGCCTCTTTTTTTTCTCTTTTTAAAAATATATTTATTGATTTTTTTACAGAGAGGAAGAGAGAAGTATAGAGAGTTAGAAACATCGATGAGAGAGAAACATCGATCAGCTGCCTCCTGCTCACTCCCATCTGGGGATGTGCCCACAACCAAGGTACATGCCTTTGACCGGAATCAAACCGGGGATGGACCCTTCAGTCCCCAGGTCGACGCTCTATCCACTGAGCCAAACCGGTCAAGGCCAGCCTCTTTTTTAATACTTTCAACCATAAAGATCTTTTAAAAAACAAAAACAGAGACAACACTAAAGTCTGACAAGGACCTGAAGAAACTGGATTTTGATACACTGCAGATAGAAATGTAAAATATTAAAGCCTGTGCAAAAATTGACCCCAATACCATTTGTTGTAAAGATTATCTTTTCCTTATTAGGTTGTATGGAAACTTTGTTGAAAATCAGTTGAATAGAAAGTCACTGGAATATACATGCATGAGTGTGTTCCTATATTTCTATTTCTTTCAATTAATCTGTATGGATATGCTATTATTAATGACATACAATTTGGATTAATTACAAGTTATAAAAATTTTAAAATAAAAATGTTAGCTTTTCTTCAACTTTGCTCTTCTCTTGAAAAATATTTATTATGTTGTTAGGTTGATGGAATTTGCATATAAATGCACATTTCTTATTCCATTAAAATGATATATGTATCCACTTATTAATTCTTTATTTTTAAAACATTGTTTTATAGTTTTAAATATGGATAAAATATCCTTTATTCAAATTTATCACTGTTCTATTTTTGATATAGTAAATCAAATAATTTTAAATTTCTATTTCCAATTTTATCTTTTTTACTTCTTTAGTAATAGATTTACTACTTCCAAACTTTTCCAAATCTTTCCATACATTGCCATATGACATATCCCTTCACACAGAGAGAACTAGCTTTTCTTTTAATACAAGCAATTCTGCTGGCAACAAATGTTCTTAAATTTTATTAATGAAAAAACAGCATTTTATGTTTATTTTCAATAAGTAATTTTACTATATAAATTTTAGTTGGCAGAATATTGTTATTTTCAGCACAACTGAATATGTCATTTTTATGTCTTCTGCCTCAATAGTTTCTGATGGAAATCCAATCATTAACTGTATTATTATTCCAGGACATTCATAGCAAAGTGAACTGTTCATTTTTTCTATGATTATTTTTAACATTTAATCTTTATTATAAGCTTTTAGATATGTTATCAAGTTATATGTTGAATTTTTTGTGTGTTTTTGTCATTTGTGATTTGTTGAGCTTCTTGGATCAGGAATTTTGTGAAATTTTTGACTGTGATTTATTTAGTTACTTATTCCTTTCTCCCTCTTTTTGGAACTTCAATTACTTACAGATACTTGACATTTCCTCATGTGTCACTGTGGCTCTGTCAATTTTTCTCTGCTCTTTTTTACCTCTATTCTTTAGATGGTGTTATTTCTTGATTTAGTTTTAAGTTGATGATTCTTTACTGAATTCACTCAAATCTGATAAATCAACTCACTCTTGTTATTTTCCCCCTTCATAGCTATCGTTATTTTTCATCACTTAATTAGCTTTTGCATGTTCTCTATTTATCTGTTTAGGTTTCTGATCTATTCACACATTTAATCAGTTTCTATTCACCTCGTACATATATACAAACACATTCTTTAAACATATTTACATAATTTTTAGCTGGTGAATTCAATCTGGGTGAAGTTAGTTTCTATTGATTGTTGTTTCTCTTTTGTAATGAGTGTCACTTCCCTCAAAAGGTTGAAAAATGCACTTTTTGGATCACACATTGCTGTGGCTCTAGATTGTATTTTGAGCTTCTGTAGTTTCTTTGCTCTTACAGGATTTTTCTTTGTTTCTTCGTTGTTCACTGTCCTCAGGATTTGTCCTCTGACAACTCAAATTAATAAGGCTTCTTTCTCCTTTCTGTTGCCTGGGAGGTGCACAGTTAGGAACTGAACTCAGTTAAAAAAAATAAATAGAACAAAATAGCAAAATCTCAGACATCACCCAGTGCAACTCTATCTTTAAAAAGTAGTGTCCTCGCCCTGACTGGTTTGGCTCAGTGGATAGAGCATCAGCCTGTGGACTGAAGGGTCCCAGGTTTGATTCCAATCAAGGGCATGTACCTTGGTTGCAGGCACATCCCCAGTGGGGGGTGTGCAGGAGGCAGCTGATTGGTGTTTCTCTCTCATCGATGTTTCTAACTTTCTATCCCTCTCCCCTCCTCTCTGTAAAAAATCAATAAAATATATTTTGAAAAATAAATAAAAAGTAGTGTCCTCATTATTCTTTTCCTGGAATTTTGCTGCCCTTCATGCTTGCTTCCCCATTTCTGCAGTTTGGATGACAGCTAGGAATGTGGGCAAGTTTATATCACAATTTTGTATCTTATTCTTCTTGTTATCCACTACCTGCCACACTTTGCCCTTTAGCTTTTAAGTTTCTCTTTTAACACTAAACTCTGTTCTCCAGCATCTTCAGTTGATAAAGATGAATTTTTCCTCTGTGTATTTTGTAATAGCCTTTGAGGGCTGGGGAAAACATTCAGGCGGAAAGCCATAGACTTGCATTTCTTGTTCTTTCTAGTTGCAGTATTTCAAAGAATAAACTCTCCTCTAACTCTAATCTTTTGACTGATTTCTAGTTTGTTTTAAATTTATATGTGGGAAAGGTCAAACTATCAATGTTCTTGGAAGTTCTCTAAATGTAATTTTTTTATGCCAAGAAAAAAATTAAATCTTTATATACACTGATTTAGTGAATATTTGAAGAATTTTTACTTAACAGTCTTTTGGAAATAAAAAGAGGGAAATTTGTGTGAGTTTTAGAATTCAAAAAAAAATTAAGAGAATTTACACATTACATTAAACGTAGTACAGTGAGTCTCTAGGTTCCCTGTCTGAAAGACAAAACACATCTCCCTGGGGAGGCCCTGCGAGCTTCCCTATAGCCACCTCATTTTCTACCCTCAGGTTCTATCTGAACCAGAGGAGTGTTAAAGAACATTATAGCACACGAACTATTATGTTGCCATTAATCTTATATTATAAATACTTTTATGACACACAAAAATTCCAAAATGTATACTTTTTTCCTGGAAACAATTTAAATACCTGTCTAGCTATATTATCTTAACGGTGTGAAAATGGAAAACAGTAGTTATCACTGTTGATGAGATTAAGAGGGTTTCCACCCCCTGCCCTGGACAGGTTTTTCTTTTGGTTAAACTATCCTCCCACACACCTAAGGGTTGCAGGTTCAATTCCAGGTCAAGGCACATAAGGGAGGCAACCAAATCTTCTCTCTCTCTCCCTCTCTCTCTCTCTCTCTCCCCCTTCTCCCTCTAAAATAAACATATCCTTGATTGAGAGGAGAAAAAAGAGGATTCCTCACCCTCATTTTCCCATATTTTAAATTATTTTCCAGTTTTTACAAGCTTGTGCAGATAAAATACTTAAAGGTTTTATTATATTTAGTTGATAGTCCCTTTGGGAAGTCTGAAGAACAGGGTCCTGGTATGCTGAAGCTACTCAAGCATTTTTTTTTTTTTAATTCAGAGGTCATATGTCAAGAAAAAGAAAGAAAGAGAGAGACAACTCATGAACATGGACAACTGTGGTGATTACAGGAGTGGGAGTGGGAGAAGTTGGAAGAGGGCATAGAGAGGATAAGTGGTGATAAAAAATAAAATAAATTTTGAAATAAGAAAATGCATATAAATAATTCATGTAATTTATTCATCAGGAATAAAAATGTACAATACATTGCACATCCAGAGCATAGTGCCCTTGCCTCCTGACTTGTATTGAATGAAGCAAACATGACAGGAAAAGAAGGAAATACTAAAAGGGATGTGTTAAGTTCTAGTAAAATACAAAGAATGGAGTAGCGAATTACGTCTGTGAAGAATGATTCCGAGAAATTTTCGTAAGTGAGCCACCACTGACACAGATATATAAAGAGGAAGAAGAAAAACTCATCAAGATATATACAGGAACCGAAGGAGGACCACACCAAAACATATCATAATTAAAATGCCAAGAGCAAAAGACAAGGAGAGAATCTTAAAAGCTGCAAGAGAAAAGCAGTTAGTTACCTACAAGGGGGCACCCATATGACTGTCAGCTGATTTCTCAACAGAAACATTGCAGGTCAGAAGGGAGTGGCAAGAAATATTCAAAGTGATGAATAGCAAGAACCTACAGCCAAAATTATTTTACCCAGCAAAGCTATTGTTCAGAATTGAGGGTCGGATAAAGAGCTTCACAGACAAGAAAAAGCTAAAAGAGTTCACCACCACCCAACCAGTATTATATGAAATGCTGAAAGGTATCCTTTGAGAATGAGGAAGAAGAAAAAGGAAAGTAAAAATTATGAACAACAAATATATATCAATGTGTGAATCTAAGAATCAAGTGAATAAAAAATCTGATGAACAGAATAAACTGGTGAATAGAATAGAATCAGAGGCATAGAATGGAGTGGATGGACAA
>PVJC01043137.1:0-14641 GCA_004026665.1 Murina feae
CTGTTCATCTCAGCTCAGGGGAAGGATGGTTCCATGAGGGGGTCTGAAAAGCTGGTAGGGGTTGCCAACTTTTGGGGGTAATGGCCAGATTGTGTCCATAGTCCCAGTCGGAGCCCTAGCAGTGCTTAGAGCTCCTTAGCGACAGGTCACCGCATGCTGCGCTCTCGAGGTGTCCTTCCCCAACCCGCAGGGCTATCGTTTCTTCCTTCTGGAGACTACATGGGACATGAGAATCCAGGACTGGACTGTCCTTCCTGGAAGAGAATTAGGGGTGAGCCCACAGGCTGCTACAATGGGGACCAGGGTGGTGATTTTGGCAAAAGAGGCGGAGCTGAGCAGCCTGGGTACAGCAGTGGTGACAAGGGTTCCAGGAGAGGTAGTCATGATGGGTGATGGCTTGGTTGGGGAGGCTGTGGGGGCCCAGTAAGAATGAGCTTCGTTATTGGAGTCTGAATATTTGGTTTTCTGTCCCAGATCCATTTACTACAAGCTGTGTGGTCTCGGGGAAATAGCTTACCCTTTGTGACCTCAATTTCTTCATCAGTAAAATGGAGATACCGATACCACTAGCTTCTTCAATGTCTCCAACCAGCAGGTGTCTTTAATATGCCAAAGGGTGGGAATGAATTCGGGTGGAGATACTTTGCTGGAAACAGCCTGGAAGGGGAGATGACTGAGCAGACTTGATCATATCACCCCCAGAACGATGTCTTGTGCACCCTGGAGACTCCTGCTCCCGTGACTGTACTTCCTGATTCCCAATTCCTGTAGTCTGGGGGAGCGGAGAGCTCTGGCTCTTGCCTCACTTAGCATCTCACAGTGATGTCCTGGCTTTCTGCCAAGGCCCCACTCACCAATGCTGGTGCTGACCCTGCAGGCCCCTGACTCCCTCCGCAGGGCCCAGAGACAGGGCCCAGGCTTGTTGGAAGGAATGAACAGGAAGCATGCATGAGAGGCAAATGCTCTGCATAGCAGGAGCTAGTTATGGTGGTGAGGGCTGGGCCTGAGCAGTCTCATCCCAGGATACTTCTCAGGGGTCAGGGGAGATTTAGCTCTGTGCCTCTGTGGAGAGAAAAGGTATTGGGGGGCAGGGAAATGTGTTCTCCAGAGAGTCCCTTAACCCATGACAGAGCAGGTCCTAGAGCAAGTGGCTGCCCTGCTTTGCCCATGCCCTCTCATGCTGTAGAGATGGGCAAAGACAACCCATGAGACTCTACCCAGGAGAACCAACTCCCCATGTTGAGATAGGAGATGAAGGCCACTCTGTCCCACAAAAAGACAAAAGGAAAGGAGTGGGGTTTACAAATAGAAGGGAGTGGGCTGGGTGGGAGCTCTGACCCCCAGTAGGGGAGAAAGGAGGAGGGAACTATTCTTTACTGGGCGCCTAACAGATGCCAGATACTGTGCCTGTATAATATCATTCATCCTCACAAATAGCTCCATTTAGCAGAAGACAAAACTGAGGGTCTGAAAGGTTAAGTCTCAATACTAGCAGGAGTCTGACCTGGAATCTAAAACCAGGACTGCCTGTCTGACTGCTAAACTGGTGCTGTGTGTTCTTCACCTACTTTCCCAGGGCTCAAGGCCACCCCCCTGCATAGCCCAGGCCTTGCCTCCCTGCCCCAGCCTTCCCCAACTCCTAGTCTCTGGAGAGCTCCTGGGATCTTCACTCACTCCTCACTCTGCTTCCTCTTTGGAAATCAGCCACAGGCTTTTTGCTTCCATCTGAGGCAGAGAAAGTGGTCTCATTCCCCACCTCCAGGTCTTTCCATCCTCATCCATTCAAACCTAAGCATCTCTCTCCCACCCCTCCCTCTCCTCGCCCCCCCCCCCTTTCTGTTTATCCATCACTAGAATCCATCCCCTTCCCCTCTTGCCTGTAGGTTCTGTGGCTATAATCAAATCATAACTTTTATTAAATTTAAGATTACTTTTTAATGGAATCAATTTCTTGTGTGGTGCTTCTCCGCCTGCCCGCGGGCTCCACCGGCTCTGTGCTCAGCATCCCTACCCGCACAATTGTCTCTGCCTCTGGTGTTTCTGGCTAAGCTGCCTTGGAAGGAGGGGAGGTCTGCCATCCCTGAACACACACACACAAACACACACAAGCAGGAATACACATACACGGAACACACACACACAATAAGATGCACCTTCCTGCACAGTCTCCCCCAATCCCCAGCCCCAAGCACCCATGCTGGGAGCCCACGGAGATGGCAGGGGCAGAAGGAGGGAGCTGCACAGAGAAAGACTGAGGGCGCAAAATAAACACAGAGTGGAGCAGACATTTCTTAGCCTGGTAATTTCCTACAGTTCTGTTTTTCAGCCTCAGAAGCAAGCTGGCTTTTGCTGGTCCACCCCCTCCCCTGACTGCATTGTGCAGCTGGTGAGCAGGGAGAAGTTGCGGGGAGGAGGGGGAGGGGGACCCAGAGGAGCCACCAGGAGACACAGGTCTTCATTTGATTTATAGAATACAGGCAAGATGCAGAGGTGTGTCTGAAGCTGGGACCCCAAAGAGAAGCCCAACTCTGTGATTTGCAGGCTGACCAGTCTAATAAAGGTTTGGGCTGCAGGCAAAAGGAAGCCTGGGGGTGGGGGGAGTGGCTGCAGAGAACATTCTGGAGGGAGGAGCGGTAACTGGCAGGGAAGGGAACGGTTGGAGGGTCACTTTGATGGAGGAGGCAAGGGCTAAGAGGTTTTGAGGGAGTTCTCATAGTGAGCTCGTGGTGGGGCTTAAAGATGGGGGTTTGCTGACTCAACAGAGACTTGGCAGCTCCTTGAGCTATTGGGGAGCCCTGGGCTCTGCTTCAGCTTCCCTGGGAGGCTCCTGGGGGACAGCCTCAGGTAGACAGGAGATCACAGTGGACAGGCAGATCTGAGGCCTGAGAGTGGCCACTCCTTGGCTCTCCATGCAGTCCTCAGCACACCTTGTTTGCCGAAGGTCATGAAAAGGACCTCATGCCCATCAGGTGGGAGGTGCAGAGCTTGGTGGGGAAAAGCACAGCCTTGGCATCAGGAGGTCTGTAAATCTAAATCTAGACTCTGATGTTTTCCCACTACATGACCTTGAGCAAGGGACCTCACCTCTCTGAGCCAGTTTCCTCATCTGTAAGTGAGGATTCCGTGAGATGATGCATGTGGAACATCTAGCATAAAGACTGGCACACAGTAAGTGGATTATTAATATTTGTATTATTTTTTTTTAAGCACCAACCAAATGCAAATGTACAAAAACACGGCCTGCAGCCCAGTGAGCCCAGATGGATTGGGACCTGAGCCAAGGGGTAGGCTGAAGGGCAGAGACCAGCAGGCAGGCCTCAGGTCCAAATGAAATCATGTTACAGCCATAGACTGGACATGAGTGACAATCCCAGGCCAGGAACCCATGGCACAGAGAGCGGGGCTCTTCTTCCTCCTTTAGAGGGGGAGTGGCTAATGCTGCAGGGCCACAGGATGTTGTCAGGAGGAGAGGTGAAGGACTGATGAAGGGTCCTTGACACTGAAGGCCAAGTCTGACCCATGCCTTTCACTTTCAGGGGCTCCCTCTGGGGCAGAAATGAGGAAGAACTTCCTGTGGTCGATCCCTCCCCTGCAGCCTCTGAAAGCTGCCTGTTGGTTCTGGAGGCAGTAAAGGGCTCTGACCGACTTAGACAAGGTCCAAACAAGAGAAGTCCATAAAGGCTTCATTAGGCCTGACCTTTATTTCTCATTGCTGTTCTCCAATCCTGGGGGGGGGGAGGAGTTGGGGGGAGGAAGGGGGGCATGGAAGGGTGGGAGAGAAGAGACTGGTGGAGAATGCGAACAAGGGTCACAACTGGGAAAGGCTGGTTCTGTTAGGGAAACATGGCCATAGTCACAGTATAGCTGAGATCTGCAGCATGGCCCCATCAGGGCTGCACTTTGGGGCCTGGCAGCTGTGTTGGCATGAGGAGCAGCTAGAGCCCCTCCCCCAGGCAGGAGCTCACCTCTCAGCTCTCCATTGGCCCTAGAAGGAGGTTGATGTAACCTGCTCAGCATCTCCCTCTGTTGGACCCCTGGTCGAGGCATGCCTGCTGAATCAACATCTGGACCTCCAGACCTGTAGGATCTTGTCTGGGCCCAGATATTCCCACAGGACCATGTATTAGTCACACATGTAGAGCTTTACTGCTCAAGGGGACTTTGAGGGCCTAATATGATTCACTGCAATGATTTCCCTCACAAGGCAACCGAGACCTAGACAAGGGGTCACATGAAGTGAGAGACTAAGATCTCCTAAACCTTCCCATGCTGCCTGCTGTGCTTTGTGGCCCTCACTTTGGATTAGCTGTAACCCCCATCAGCACCTGCCATCGCCCAGCCTTACACAGTGTTTCCCATGCACCAGCACTTTGCATGCATTCCCGGCAACCTTCACGTATCATCACAACGCCCATTGTACAGATAGGGAGGCTCAGGGTCAAAGAGGTCAAATAACTAACTTAACCTATAGGTGGTGGAATGAAACTTTGAAATCAGAATGTCTGGCCCAGAACCTTGGCTCTTAACCCCTTTATCCTGCTGCTCTTCACCAGAAACTTCACCATCATGTTGCCATCACAGCCACCTCAAAATCCATCATTTTCTCCTTTTTCATTTCACTCTAACCCAGATAATTGCCCCAGGCATAGGGCAGGCTCTGAATTGTCAGAACTCCCCTTTCTCTTGATCTTCCTCATCATCTCTGCCATCATGACCTTCAACTACTAGCATCACTTTCACCATCTACAAAATCCTTAATTGCAAATGACTGAACTTAGAGACTAATGCAGATATAACTCTTGCCTTGGGGTGGGAGGAGAGGGCTTACAATCTCTTCCAGCTATACATACTCCCCCTCAAGTAAAGGTACAGAGCCAGAATGTGGGAAGGCAGTCTTCTTTTTAGAGAGTTCTCTGGAAATAAGAGGGATAATGGAGAAAGACATTGTAAGCAGCCAAAACACGTCTGTTGAGGGAAATTAATCAATGGCCAAGGAGACTGCTTGTCATCTTTCAATATCCATAGAAATAATAAGCCTCCAGGGAGGGGGGGGGGTCAAATCTTTAAGAGAAAAGATCAGAGGATATTCTGCCCAACCTGTGTCTCTAATAAGCTATAGGGGAGAGATGGAATTGTAGGCAGCTTCTACCCACTGTGGGTGTAGGCCAGTACCCCATCTTCTCAACCATAGTAGCTCTTTAAAAAAATACACACACACACACACCACTAGTGGCCTGGTGCATGGATTCATGCACACTGAAAGGAAACTAATTAGAAGAAATATTTTAATATCACTATTCACCCTTTCTCTATAATAGGAGTGTCAACCAAATTCATGATTGACAATGACAGATCGAAACACACATGTGTGATTGGCACCAGCAAGAGCTTCATATGTATTGTGCATGCACAAGTCAATTTAGCCTTTTGTATACACTGAGTGGCCAGATTATTAGGACCACCTGACATTGTAGACAAATTAGCTATAATTTCGCACTGAAGTTGCTAGAGGGCCAGACCATTATAAACAGGGAAGCAGGTTGTTTACCATGACAGCAGAAGTGATTTTTTTCTTGAAGATATGGGTGAACAATGCGATTTAACAGGCTTTATATAGAATAAACTTGCTTAATTAGACCTGCTTTCTGATTTAGCTAAACTTTTTCCAACCCAGTGAAACAACCCCACTTCTCTTTCAGGTAATTGTCAGCAACACAGCAGTAAATATTAACACAAAGCAGGATTATTATTATAGATCACACAGAGAGAACAAAGGGTAAAATATTTAACTGCAGTAGTGTTTGACTATATTCTGTGCAAAGAGAAAATCTGAAGTCATTTTCAAGGTCAACCATTTCTTATTTCTTTTCAGTTGGGTGAAATTTCTAAACTTTCTAAATCTCTGTTTTCCGCCTAATGAAAAGAAAATAGGATTCCACTGAGTCTCCTGTCTACCTACTCCAGCACTTCTGTGGGGATCAAATGAGATGAGGCAATGAGAAAATGCTTCACAGACATTTGGTTAAAGTGTAAAATGTTTGCACCTGGCTATAAAGCAAGTCGTGTTCCTGGGCTGAAGAAACTCCAAGGAGGCTAGTTGCTAGGGAGAGGAAGCCAGATGTTGCTACATGATGTCATTACCCAGCACCCACAGTGACTGTTTCAGGGCTGGACTGGGCTGTGGGCTGCATTTTGCGTCCTGGGGTCTTGGCAGCGTTGGCTGTGGCTCTGGGGTCGTGGCGGGGCCTGTGTCTCACTTGCGGGAAGCCTAATGTTGCTTCATGGGTGCCAGGTCTGTGGTGCCATTTCTTTGTAAATGGCCGGTACACATCATGGCAGCTCCTGCATTGAACATCTGCCCGCTGGTGGTCAGTGTGCATCATAGCAACTGGCCAGAGGGACACTTAGCATATTAGCCTTTTATACATATAGATATTTTTTATTGATTTCAGAGAGGAAGGGAGAGGGAGAGAGAGAGATAGAAACATCAATGATGAGAGAGAATCTCATCGGCTGCCTCCTGCACGCCCCCCACCGGGGGTGGAGCCTGTAACCCAGGCATGTGCCCTTGACCAGAATCCAACCTGAGACCCTTTAGTCCTCAGGCCGAGGCTTTCTCCATTGAGCCAAACCAGCTAGGGCCACAGTAGCTCTTATGGTCCCTGGAAAACAGCAGCAAGCAACACTGTCCAGGAATTTAAAAAACTGATTATTCCTTTGGGTCCAAATTCCCACCCACCTCCCAGCCCAGAGAGCCTGCGGTGTGGCCCTTGGTGAGTACTGGCTGCCAGGGGGTGCCATTGTCTGGTACAGGATTGAGGTAAGAGGAGGCAATGGCTTCCAGGACCAAAGCTTCCACCCAGAATCCCAGCCAAGGCCCCAGAGCTCCCAGGACCTGGAAGAATTTTCCCCCTAGTGTGTTTGGAGTTGGCTGGTTTTCTGGGCACCAGGCCCAGCTCAGTTTAATTTTTGTTTATTTTTATGTACAGATTCTCTTCTGTTTGGGGTAGAGCTTTGTGTAAATTATTATTATTTATATGATAAAGAATAAATCACAGCAAATAAAAAAACCCCACAATCTCTCTTTCTCAATAGAATTACTAAATTAGGGGCTGAAAGGAACAGTCTATATGCTGGGGCTTGGTTTCAGGAAGACTTTGGACATGGATTCTTGCAAAATCTCTTAGTAAATGGGCTCTGCAATCCTGGATTTGATACTACTAGAGCTACTAGAGGCACGTGGGGCCTCCCAGCAGGTCAGCAGTAGTTTGGCCTAAGGGTGCTGGCTTTCTGGTCCTCCATACATCCCATCCCTTGGGAGATGGGTCAGGCATTTTTTAAAAAATATATTTTATTGATTTTTTACAGAGAGGAAGGGAAAGGGATAGAGAGTTAGAAACATTGATCAGCTGCCTCCTGCACACCCCCTACTGGGATGTGCCTGCAACCCAGGTACATGCCCTTGACCGGAATCGAACCCGGGACCCTTCAGTCCCCAGACCGACACTCTATCCATTGAGCCAAACCAGTTAGGGCGGGTCAGGCATTTTTAAGTGGCTTGCTAACTCTGAATGGGAAACAGGGAAATACAGGAGATGGAGTTTCTTGCTAGAAACATAGTCAAAAGCCCTGAGTTGGGGTTGGAGGTAGAGTACATAGGAATTATTTGAATAGTGGCATTATTACATCAGGGGAAAATGAGCCAATCATTCTTTGCCTATTCACCAAATTTGCATACTAGGAATCTATTGGTTGGAATGAAATGAGTCAGGAGGCAGGGATGCAGATGGGCAGAGGACCAGCTTGGCCCAGAGAGTGTCCCCAAGTGGCCTCCATCTCCAGCCAGGGTAGGGCAAAGACCAATTCATCTGAAGTACCTTCCCCCCAACCTCCATGTCCACTCTTGCATGAAATTCTATTTGGGGGACTAGAGAAAGGCATACCTAGGGCAGGAATCCATCTTGGGGCTAATCTGCTAAAGGCCAAAGAAAGGAAAAATTCTGCAATAGCTGACTTTCTTTTTTTTAGTTTCCCAAGATCTCAGGCTGCCAGAGACTTTTAAAAACAGGCAGACCTGGATGGGCTTTAGCTCAAGTGGTTACTTGGTCATGGCAGACTACTAAAAATCAGGCAGACCTGACAGCATTGACTATCAGCTTTTGGTCCAGCTATGGCCTCCTCCTAGAATGGACCTCTATTTGCCCACCCACGTTCTACCTTTGATTCAGACATAGCTGTGACTACCATTCTGGTTAAGAGCAAGGGTCTGCACCCTCCTCTTGACCTTGAAAATCCACTCTGCCACTTGACAGAGATTGAAAATTGAAGCAAGTTGCTTATCTACTCTAACCCTAGTCCTCCCACCTGTAAGTGGGATGATAAGAGCAATCACATACACACAGGCTTACAGTGAAGCTTAAGTGAGAAAATCCATGTAAAAAGGTCCTAACACATAGGAAATACACAATGTGGTCTTTATTTTAAATAATACTGCAATAAGCTAGCCTAGTGCTCCCCAACTGGGAATTAGCTGTGCCCCCCAAACCCACTCCAGCCCAAGCTTTACTCCTCAGGTTCCCACAATCTGCCCTGAAGCAGCTACTATGAATGAGTGTGCAGTCCCTAGCCATGCCTTGCACTTAGCAGGTACTCAGTAAGTCAGTAAATACTTTAAACAGTTGTCTGTCAAATTCCTAAACCCCCGTGAATCCCACTAAGTTCTAATCTCACTGTTTTAGCTCCCACACAATGCCTGGTTCAGCCGCTCCCAGGAGAATAGGCCATGGGGGACAATGGAGGTAGGCTGGATAGGAAGGTGGGGTGGTGGAGTGGGGAATGGGGGAGATGGAGCCTGTGAGACGTTCTACTTTGCTCAGGCCACACGGACAGATGTTTTTCTATTGCTCCTGCCATAGGGCACTTAAAATTCCACCCTCAGCTTTGAGTAATCAACAGTTGACCTGAGACATGCCTTCCTGTACAGGTCTTCGTCCAGCCAGAGGGGTGGGTATTGATTAGCTGAACCAGTGCAATGAACTACACAGGCCAGGACTCTGGGTTGCCTAAGAGGCCCCTTGAGAAGGTGATCCATGTAAGAAGGGGCATCTCTGTGTGATTACAGGCACACAATGCACTTGCATATAAATATCTATACATTTATGTGTGCATATTGGTGGCTAAACACAAGTCCTTTTATCTTGGAGTACATTCAGTATAATTCATTTGTTTGGCCATTAATTATTTACTGAGGACCTGCTACGTGCCAATACTATGTCACGGCTATAATGCAGTAGTCACTAAGGCAGAAAAAATTCCTGCCCACATATAACTTCTTTTCTGATTTTCTCAGTGAGAGCAGAGAGCAAAAGCACACATGCAAAGAAATCATTCATTTTCAGACTGTGAAAGTGCTATAAAAAATAAAGGGATAGAGAGTGACAGGGCATGCAGGGGGAGTTCCGTTAGGTTGGGTGGGATGGGCAAAATCCTGAATAATGAGAAAAATTCAGTCTCAGAAAAACCTGGGAGCAGAGGATCCCAGGAAAAACCTGGGAACAGAGGAAACAGAAAGTACAAAAACTTAGAACTGTGGTGGGATAGCCACTTCTGAGATCTTTCTGAAGCAAATTTCAATCAACTCTTAATTGCATATATACCTTTGTATCTTTCCATTACTCTGAGAATCAAGTTCAACTCCTCCCTGAGGACTGCAGCCCAGCCCCTACACCCCACTGGCTTCTTCAGTTCCTCGAGCTCCCTCCCGCAATAAGACCTTTGCACAGTCTGTTCCCATCAGCTTGAATGCTGTTCCCTACTGTCTTTCTGTAGTAAAAGCCTATATCCTTTAATGTCAGGGAGCTTAGGGTGGTCCACCTCTCTCCCTCCTTTGTTGGATGCTTTCCTATCACCAAGTTCCTTCAGTTAGATCCCTTATCTCACTTGGTAATTAGGTATTAATTTTTGTGCTTATCTGATATTAGTATCTGACTTCCCCACAGAATTACAAGCCTCAGGAGAGCTGGGATCTTGTCTATATCCCCCCGCTGTTAGACAATGCCTGGTACCTGGAAGGCTCTTAATAAACACTTATTGAATAAATAATTGTAAATACTTATGGATGCTGGGGTCAGCTCTACTGAGAGGCCCAGTGACATACCAGACACCACAAAGGAGGGGAATACAATGAGAAAGCAACTCAAAACCACAGACTAATGGGATCTGGGGGAAAAGAGCAGCCTTGCTTAGCCCTGGAGAAAGAAAGCCGCAGGGGGACTATAATGGAAGCCTTCAAATTCCAGGAGACCTGTCAAGGTCCAGAGGAAGGCCAAGTTAATATGGGAGCCAGAAAGTGAAGGACTGGGCTGGTATGCGGAGGTAATGGGGATCTTTCTAAGGAAGGTTTTATAATAGATCTTCCAGGAACGAAACAGGTACCTTAGAAGGTGGTGTGTTCCCTGTCCTGGAGGTCTGTGAGTAGACAGAAGAGAGATTGGGACCCTGAAGTCTTCATTTCAGTGCCAAGATACTGTGAGTAGGGGTCTACAACAGATCAGGCCCCTCAATCCCACTGCTAGTCAGTTCTTTCCACTGCAAAATGGGGGCCCCAGACATTGAGGGGGTACATGGGGGGAACAGGATCACTTCTAGCTTCATTCTTGGTGACTGCTCTTCCCCTCCTCCCTGCCTTGCTCTGAAAGGACAGGGAAGGAGGGACTGAGGGTGGGGTGGGGGTAGGTTCTTCCAAGTGCCTTAAGTGGCTCCCCAGCTGGAGCAATGGTGAATATTTTAAGTACAGTTTATAGACAATGGATCTCTCCAGGGCTTGAAGGGGAAGGAAGCTGAAATTCAGGACCCTTCTGTGAATTCCCAAGTTCTTTGTGTGCATTGTATGGGGAACAATGCTGTTTGTTCGGCATATTCACTCAAGTTGGAGGATAGGGGGATGGTTAGGCTCCACTGTTCAGATGTTCTTGTTCAGATGTTCTTGAGGAATGTGGGGCTCTTTCAGGGACCCACGGAAGCTGAAGAAGCTGGGGTGGGCCACAGGGAGGCAGGGAAGCCTGCGTGGTTGGGTGGGTTTGAGTGCCAGGGCAGTTCCCCAAGTAGAAAGAATTGCTTCCGCCTCTCTCCCCCCACCATTCTAGTGGATTCTAAGCCTTGCATGACCTTGACCTATTGTCTGAAGGCTGCATGTGATGGGGAGGTGGGGTGGAGCTGTCCATTTACCTAGTGACTGTGTATAAGTCACTTTCTCCTTGAGGCCTTACCTTCTTGCTCTGTTTCTACAGTTGGGTTGGCCTAGAGATGACATTACAACTACTACCAGTTCAGACATTCTCTGGACCAAAGCTAGTCTCCCCTCCTATACCTACCACATCCCCTACCTCACCAAGCCTGGGTCCTCCCATCCCCAGATTCTTGCCTAGGAGCACACAGTCTTAGTTGCTGGGGGAGGCTGAGTATCTTCAGAATGAAGGATGTGAGTGATACAGCCCCAATTTCAGTCACAGTGTTACTGGTGATCCGATAAGATCTCGGCTCTTGTCTTCTTGAAGGAAAAAATTCAATCAAGAGGTCAAGTATAGCAAAACAAGTAAGAATTTGTTGGCTACAGCAAAAGCACAGTCAGGACAGTGAAACAAGGAAGGGCTTAGCATGAAAGAAGCAACAGGAGGGCCTAGGCTGGGATGCTTTGGTTCTCTGGGAAGTCATAGAAAATGGGGCCTTGGAGACAGGGTCAGGGGGCTAGCCCGGAATGAGCTGCCACTGTCCATTGCTCCCCTGGTTGCAAGGCTCATAAGGTCCCTTGGAGTTTGGAAGATGCATGGCTGTGGGGGACTTGGGGAAGGGGAAGGCATGGATGTGCTGCCTAGAGGGAGAGCTCTCACTGTGTCCTTTGTCTTGAAGACTTTCATTTCTCTCCAGATCTCAGGGGAGGGTTTTAGCAGAATATTCAGCAGTTTTCCCCAGGCATACTCTTTTAGGGTCTGATCTCCACTGATTGGTCAGAACCAGGGCCATTAGTCAAGGCAGCTGGTCCTGAGGCAACCCTGACCATGGCTTTTCTGGTTTTGCTGCTTTTCGAAGGGCCCAGAGTTGAAATGCAACTGAGGCCTAGATGTTATGTTTAGGGAGGGAAGGACAGGGGGCCCAAATTGCACTGACCAGCAGATATACCAGAGGAGGAAAGGTTACCCTTGGGGCAAGGCCCTTGTTCTCCCAATTTTGCCCCTTGCTGGGCACCTCAGCTTTCTGCCCTGCTGATTTTTCTGTATCTGGCCTATCATCCTTGCTCTGCTCATGTCTGACTCACTGCCTGCCACAATAGAGCCTCACTAATGAGAATATTCCAATTTATTGCATATATTAGCTCACACTGTCTGGATTAAAAGACCAGCTCTCCCACTAGTTGACTCATCTTAACATCCCTGAGCCTCAGTTTCCCCTCTGTAGAAGAGACATCATGATAATGATATCTATCTACTTCACTGGCCTGTTATGAGAATTAAGAGAGATAATGCATCTAAAGCAGTGTGCCTGGAAAAGATGTAGGGCTCATGGATGTTAGCCATAGACATGTATAGAATTACCATCTGCTGTTTAGGTAAGGAAATCAAAGCTCAGAGAAGGTAAGCATCACACAGTGAATAAATTAGGGCATTATAATTCCAACCCAGGCTGGTTGATTCTGAAGCTAAGTCGCTGACTTACTTGCTCAGGGCCTCCTGCAGAGACGGGACTGATGGCTGCTCTGAGCAAGCCTCTCCTGACTTTCCAACAGCACCTACCAATGCCAGAAAGCCAACCTTCCTTCAGCCAGCCCTGGGGGGTTGCATTGCTTAAGGAGGGCTGGGATCTGAGACTCCCCTCTACTCCTTCCCATATGCACACTGTACATTGGAGTACCTTATCACCACTATCACCAACAGCTTCTGCAAGGCAGTGTCTCATACAGAAGGGGCATCAGGGTCAGGGTCAGGAGCAGCCTCGGTGTTCCCGGGCTGCGTTCTAGGGCTGAGCTACAGTTTGTCTGATCCTGGAGAGAAAACCCGAGCCTGGAGGTTGAGACCCAGCCCCGTTGTGCTCTGAGGTCTTGGGCCCTTCAAGGAGCCAGTCTGGACCCTGGAGCTTCAGACCTGGAGCTGGAAGAACCAGAGCTGGAAATGGGAGGAGCGGTTGGGGTTCCACGGGTCAGGGGGGCAGTGAGTGATGGCTCCTTCCCGTTTCTATTCTACCCCTCCATCCATCCTGGTCCAGGCCTATTCCTGCCTGCACTCCGACTCTTTCAGCCATTTCTCCCTCTGGTTCATGCATCTCGATTGAATGAGAGAAAGGGGGAGAGAGCTAGGGGGAAGCGGTGTCCACTTTGTACACATTAAGCAGTTCTTGTTCTATGAATGAAGGTGATGTGGGCTCAGGGTGGAGGAAGGCAGGTGGAGGGAAGCACTGGGCAGGGCAGCCTGGGATGGGTTGCCATGGGAACAGCAGCCTGTCAGGAGCCCTGCCTTCAAAGCTGAGTGTTGCAGGTTCCTGGGGGTGGCGGATGGCGTATGTGTGTCTGGGATAGGGGAGCATTTCTGATGCGAGTCCCCTGGGACTCCAGCTTCTGGATTCCAGATCAAAACCCTGAGAGGGAAACAGCACCCCAAGAAGCTTCCTGGCAGACACCCCCCACCCTCCGGTCTCCAACCCTCTATTGCTTAGTGTAAGGCAGGGATGGGATGGGATCTACACTGAGAAGGAGGCTGTGATGAAACGCCTCTGATTACACTAACCTCCTTCCAATAGGGCGGAAGGGAGAGGGATGGGGTTTGGGAGCAGGGGCCTTGCTTTGTCCTCGAGATGCGGGTTAGGGGCCAGGCTCTACAGTGACACGGGCACCCGGAAACAGGACTCAGAGAGAAGCCCAGCAGGCAGTGTGTGAGCTCTCCAACTGCGCGCTCAACACCACCACTCACCACCATGACCCTCTCTGGTCACTAGGGGGAGGGGAGGATGCTCAGTATCCCTGGGCATTGAAGCACAGGCGGGTTCTGAGAGCCAAGGGGGCCGGGTGAGGAAGTGCGGCTGAGGTGTGGCCTCAGTAGCTTTTGCTTTTCATGGGTTTGGCCCAGCTAATTCAGGCCCCAGGGAAACCCGAGGGCCTTTAGGTGGCACCTAACATGCTGCAGCTGCCCATTCAGTCCCAGCCTTCTCCCACTTGATGTCCAGCCGCCTGCTCAGACCCTTCTGGAAGCACCAGCCAAGTCCAGACAGCTCTCAAGCTGCTCACCTGCACTGTGCTGGGCATTGCAAGGCAGTCCACCGTAATGGGGGAGACGGGCGCTGGCAGAGGGCACAGGGGCGGGTAGAAACGTCAAAGGGAGTCCCGAAAACCAGTGTTTCCGTCCTTGCTTTGCTATTTCTAATTGGGTGACTTCAGACAAGCTTCTCATCTTGAGCCTAAGTTTCCTCGTCTTTGCTGAGCCCGTGGAGCTGTGGGGAAGATTCAATGAGAAAGTGTGCCCGAAGCCTTTAGCGCAGCACCCGACGCGCAGGAAACTCTCGGTGAAGGACACCGCTGTGATTAGGGTGAACCACCGGGATGGAGTGCTCGCGTGGCGGGAGGAGCTAAGTGCCGAGTCTGGGGGGGGGGGGGGGG
>PVJC01043138.1:0-14644 GCA_004026665.1 Murina feae
GCAGATGAATGGATTAGAAAACTGTGGTACATCTACACAATGGAATACTATGCTGCTGTAAAAAGGAAGGAGTTCTTAGCATTTGCAGCAGCATGGATGGAACTGGAGAACATAATGCTAAGTGAAATAAGCCAGTCAATGAAAGAAAAATACCACATGTCCTCACTCATCTATGGATAATAATAACCATTATAAACTGATGAACAAAAATGGATACAGAAGCAGAGCAGCATCAAACAGACTGTCAAATTACAGCAACATTGGGGCGGGTAACAGATCAGCCAAGGGACTTTGGTGCATGCATTTAAGCATAACCAATGGACACAAAACACTGGGGGGTAGGGGAGGCTGGGGGAAGGGCAGGGGGAAAAAGAGATGTATGTACTAATCTTTGTAAAACTTTATGTAATAATAAAAATAAATAAATAAATAAATAAATAAATGGGGGGGGGGGAGTAATCATGACGGCTCCTCCAAACCCAGTCAATATGCCTTGCCTTTGAAAAGCCGCACAGTGTAAATATCTGATAACACAGGATATAAGCCAGACAGACATCAATGTAAATGCAGGCTTCACGCCTACGAGCTGTGTAACTTTGGACAAGTTACCTCATCCCTCTGAGCTTGGTTTCCTTATCTAGAAGATAAATCTTAGTGCTTCCCTGGTGGGGTGAGTGTAAAGACTAAATGAGCTAACTCAGTGGAAAGCACCTAACAAGGTGAATGGTAAAGCACTTAGTGCCTTTTTAATACTGTAATCTCTTCTGGCCAGGTGTGTCTCTGTGGCTGAGTGTCCACCCAGGAACCAAGAGGTTGCTGGTTTGATTCCCAGTCAGGGCACATTCCTGGGTTGCGGGCTCGATCCCCAATGGGGGGTGTGCAGGAGGCAGTCGACTGATGTTCCTATCTCTCCGTCTCCCTTCCTCTCTGAAATCAACTTAAAAAATTAAAAAACGAAATTGTAATCTCTTGAATAGAGAAGCCAGGTGTATATTTTCAAAAAGCTCAGAAAGTCATATGTGTAGCTGAAATACATTTTTTTAGAGAGGCCTCAATGGTGAGAGTCCACATCTGGAGGGACATAATACAAATGAGTCAAATGCCTGTGGAAGAATTGTTTGACTACTGTCCTAATTTTTTCCCCTATAAATTGTCTCAAGTTTCTTAATGTGGAACTATATTACACAATTAAGATAAGCAACATTCAATTTCCACTGCAAATAGGAATTGGCTGAATCCTACCAGCCAGGTGCCTGGGGCTGTGGTGGGGCAGGAAGCAGCAGGAACTGAAAGATGTTGGGCCCTATTGCCCCTACCTCCTGAGTGAGAGCTAATTAACAGAAACATTTTTGTGAAGTGTGCCAGGTACCTGCACTTCAGAAGGGAATGGGCCACCTTGTCCAGGGGAAGCCTCTAGGCCCTCATCAGCACCTCCCGGGGATTTAAAATTAGGTCCAGCTTTGGTCATTCTCTTTCTAGCCCTCCTTCCCTTCCCCAGCCCCATATTCGGGACAACCCAGTTACTCATCATTTCTCAGGCACCATCTGGGTTTGTTCAGTGAGGTTGTCCATCCACTTGGCCCCTCCCTCCATCCACTCCTGCAGGCTCAATCACCTTGGCCGGTTCCATCCCACCCATTTTCCAAAGCTTCCACCAAACGTCTTATCTTCCTTGAAGCCTTCTCTGCACCACCTTTCTCCTCCTTTGAACTCTCCCAGCAGCTGGCCTGTCTCTTTCTCACAGCCTTTATCACATTCATTCAACAGAAATCTACATGTTCTATATCACCAGGCTCTGCACGGGGCCCCAGAGTGTCAGGGGTGGATGACAGAATGTGAGTGTGTGAGCACAAGGGTGTGGGGTGGAGATGGGTGTCAAGTACAAACCCATAAGTAAGTATACATTTGCAAATTGTGGTAAGTGCTCTTAGGGATTAAATAATTATTATGTGTGTTTTAAAGGCAGCTCTAGTTTAGAAGGAGAGGCCAGGAAAGGCCCTTTTGAGGAATAAACACTTAAACTGAGATGTGATAGATCAGTTGAAATTGACTTTTACCTAAGTGAAGAGTGGGGGTAAGAGCCTTTCATGAAAAAACAATAGATATTAAGTCCACAAGACCAGAGAATGCTGGGGTATTTGAAGAACTGAAAGGAGATGATGAGGAAGAAGAGGAAGTGAAGGTAGTAGGAAGTCCAATCATAGAGGACTATGAGGTCATTGTAAGCATTTTGAAAATTTTACCAAGTACAATAGAAACTATTAAAAACTTCTAAATAAATAAAGTAATGTGGTCTTCTATGTAATTTTAATTATTCCTCTGGCTGCTATGTAAAAATAGAAGCAAGACTACAAGTGTGGCTCCCAAGAGGAAATTGTCCCATCTCCAGGTGAGAGATGGTGGTGGCAGTAGGGGTGGTAAGAGATCGTAGATCTGCTTTGGAGGTTGGCATTTTATTGGATATGGAGACTGAAAAAGAAGGTATTAAAGATTACTCCCAGATTAATGGCTTGGACATCTGATTGGCTGATAGTTCCACCCAATGAGAAGAGCCATTTGGGACGAATAGCAGGTGAAAGTGGAAATGTCTGAGGTATAATTTTAGACATAATATTGAAAGTAGAGATGTCAGTAGGCAGTTAGGTTTACTGATCTGGAGTTCAAAAGAGAGGTCAGGATTGGAGACATATATTCAAAAAGCAATCAGCATATAGATTTAAGTCATGTGAGGGAATGAGATTGTCTGGGACGAAGGTGTAGAAAGGGATGAGAAGAAACATGAAGAGGAGAGCAGAGAAGAAGAGAGAGGAACAGAGAGTTGAGAAACGATGGTTAAAAACATACAGGATCAAGCTTTAGAGGACCCTATGTGCTGCCTTGTATTAAAATAATCTCTGTTCCTTTGATTTAGTCAAGTTTGTATCCTGGGCTAGGCAGTGAATCTTAAAGAATTTGCTGGGCTCTGAACTGTAAGTGTAAATTTATTCAATGAACATTGATTGAGGATATACTATGTGCCAAGCACTGTGGTAGAAAATGAGGGTAAACTATGAGTAAGGCAGTCTCTGCTTTCAGGGATCTCACAGATTAATGAAGGGGACAGGCAGACAAAAGAAGACACCAACATCAGTGACACCTACATCAATCACTGTGAGCACTCTCTAGATGCTAAGTATATACCTACAGATTTTCACTCACTATTTCACATAATACTGTGAGCCAATGCGGTGGTCAATATTATCCTCACTTTATAGATAAAGGAGATGAGACTAATATAATTGAAATTATTTGCCTAAGACCACACAACTGGCTGATGGAGTGAAAATGTGAACTCAGCCTTGCATGGTCCCTCTCTGGGCTCTTAGTATCACCTAAGTATTTCTCAAATGTAGTCTCCTCATTCCTGGGGCAGATACCACTGCCCTTTTATCTCCTGCCTCTGGTTCCTGCCGCAGCCTCCTTACAGCTCCCTAACTCATTCGTATTATAGCCAGAGTGATCTTGAACCACAAATTTCCGGTCTATCCCTTGCTCATCTCTGTATCTTCAGCACCTACCGTGGTGTCCAGAAAATAATAGTCGCTCAGTAAATACTTGTTTAAATAAATGAATGAGTGAGTGAATGATTAATTATAAGGTACTAGGATGTATTCAGCGCCAAATGAGTAGTACAGACAATAAGTGTAAGAGAAAGGAGGAAGTGACCACTTCCAGTTGGGATAGCCACAGAAGCTTCCCAGATAAGAAGAATTTTATGCTGGGCCTTGCAGGATGAGATAACACATGTGAAAGTGCTGGCCCAGTGCCGACCTCAGTTGGTGTTGAATAAAAGTGAAATGAATCGGATTTGGCTAGGCCAAATCAGAGGACATTCCATCAGGGCAGGTGGTGGGGGCAAAGGTTCAAAGGTTCCAAAGTGGAAAAACACAAGGCAAGTTCAGGGAACAACCAAGAGACCTGTTTGACTGAAGCAAATGACTTGCATCCAGGAAGACGAGCAGATTGGAAGAGTAGATGGGGAGCGAGCTGTGTCTATGGAGAGGAGCTATCTCATACTTTTGTCTAGAGCGGTCAGTATGCAAGGCCACACTGCTGCCTACACCTGTGTTTTCTATCAATGAGGTGTCAATTCGAACTTGATTAAGGAATTATTTAAACAACGCAAGCAAAACAACTCCAACACTCAGGGTCATGAGATGGGGGCAGAATGAGTGAGGTGCAGGATTAGTTAATTATCTGGTATCTCTGTAGTGGAAATAATAGGCCAAAATAACTGACCAGTTTTCATTTTTCTCTGCCTCTCTAGTTTTGCCTGAATCAGAGAGCAGATGAATTGACCTAGGAAAAAAGTTACTTCAAGCAGGAAATGCAGTAGGGAGGAAAATGGGAAATCCTCAAATCACACCAGGAGAGGAAGCAGTCAGTGCTGTTCAGGCTGAGAAGCCTGGGACCCGCTTGCTGCACTTGGCTCCCGGCCTGCTCTTGGGAATAGCCTACCTGTAAGATGCTTGACAGCACAGGATAGTGACAGTTGGGCATGTGTCATGGCCACTGGCTGTTTGGAGCCAACACCAATAGTACACTGTGTTTGGAGAAGGAAAGCAAAGAATGTAGTTGGGCAACACACAGGAGAGCTCTGTCCCCTCACCAAGCCCACCTGCATCCTGTGTGTGACTCAAAGGAGAGAGCATGCTGCAGCGAAAAAGACACTGGAAGGGGAGTTCTAAGTCAAGTCCCCATCTCTGCTATATACGGGGTGTGTGTCCTTCACAAGCCACTGAAACTCTCTAAGATGCGGTCTTTCTCATCTATTGTTCTAATGCGGAAGGTGGGCTAAGGGTTCTTTCCAGATTTCAAGTTCTATGATTCTCCTATGCTTTGGCTCTAAGAAAGGAGAAGCAATAGCATGTGTATACAGAGAGAAACAGACTTGTTATAAGGAACTGGTGATTGTGAAGGCTGGCCAGTCCAATATCCACAGGGTAGATTGGCAGGCTAGATCTAGAGGAGCGGATGCTCTAATTTCAGTCTGAGGGCCGCCTCTATAGAACAGAGAAGAGATGATCTTGCAGACAAAATCTGAAGGCAATCTCTCTTGCTTGGGGGAGGCTGGTCTTTTTGTTCTATTCAGGACTTCAACTGATAGGATGAGGCCCAATCATGGTAGGGAGGGCAGTCTGCTTTACTCAAGGTTCACTGATTTAAATATTAATCTCATCCCAAAACACTCTCACAGAAACATCCAGAAAAATGTTGACCCAATATCTGTGTACCCATGGCCCAGCTAAGATGACGCATTAAATTGACCATTATACCTTGTTATCCAGCCTTAGATTCTGGTGCCAGATCTCACTCACCTTTTGCTCCAGCCACTAAAGAGCATTCCCTATACCTGTCCTGTTATTTTCCATCCTCTATTCCTTTGCTTACACAGTGCCCTCTATCCCTCTCCATCTATTTCTCTGTTCCTTATTTAGATCCTATATTTCTTTCACAAGTAACTCATTTAGCACCTCCTCCTGAAAGCACTGTCATCTATAATAATAAAAGTATAATATGCTAATTAGACTGGACAGGGCTGCAAGGGAAGCCCAGGTTCTGAGTGCCTGCCAGAGGAAGCCCAGGTCCCAGGTGCCAGAGGGAAGCTGGTGCTGGCAGCTGGGAGAAGGAAGGCCTACTCTTGCATGAATTTTGTGCATCGGGCCTCCAGTATTCTAATAAGAAAACTCAGATAATTTCCACAATCTTAGTTCCTCATCTGTAAATAGGGATGATTCCTATCTTAGTAAAAATTGAGTGAGGTAATACATGTCTGATATAGAAGAGCTGTCTCACTGTCACGAGCATTGATTTTTTATTGCTATTCTCTATCTGTTTCCCATGCCATACTAGAGATGTTAGGGGGGAAAAATAACTGTGGCTAGGGATTTCACAGTTATCTTAAAGGTAAAGTGCTTTGAACAGAGACTACACGTACACATAGTCTTTATTTCTGCTCCTCTTTTTCATTGTAACTCAACGGTCTTCAACTTCCAATGTTTGTAAGAATTACTGCCCGGAGTTGTAAACACACAACAATGTCTACTCTATTTACAGGAATTACAGGAAGCTGAAGGACAATTGTGACCAGATGTGATTTTTGTCTTATGCACTGACTCTGTGTAGAACCTAAACAGTGACTCTGCTTTGTAGGTTTGGTTTTAACTACCAATTCCTTTCTCCCTAGGTTATTGATGAAGCTCTGGGTGGGAAGCGGCCAGCAAAACACCATCCCTCGGCAAAGTTGACTTGCTCTTGGTTTCCTCACTCTGCCTCTACTTTCAATGTTGGTCCGCGGTGCTGATGCCTCCTGAAGCCTACCAGGTTAGAGCTCTCAGAAATGCTCCAACTTTGAACCTTAAACGGTTGTCTTTCTGGCTTGTTTACTAGCTATTTGGCAACTGTATTTCAACAGCCTGTCCTTCACTATTGTGGGAAATGTAAATGAGGGACTCTGAGCCCACAAGGGGCAAATGTCTAATCATTTGAGTGTCACCCAGGTATGAAGGCCACAGAGATGCAAATGACTAACTTGAGACAAAAGGGTGCCTGGACATCACCTTCAGCAGTGAAACCATGAAGGAAAAAAATGGCCCAGGATCCTTGATACAGACAGTGTGAGAAGAGGACGGGAGAGGTGAGCATCGTCCTTGAAAATGAAAGTAGAGGTTATAGGTTCACACATGCTCTTATTTACCACATTTTGGGATTTATCAGGAAGCCTGGCCCAGTGGAGAATAAAAACTTTGTAATATTCCAGTATCTGTGTTACTTCCCCATATTTGCAACTTGTTTTCCCCCTGGCTGTGCTGCTGTTGGGAACAGCAGTTAGGCCTGTGGAACTGCCTTTGAGGGGTGCCAGGAGAGATAGCTGAAGCAGCTGCCGCCCTCCTCATCAAGCTCTAGTGGGGAAGAAAGGTCCTTAAAGTACCCAATAGGTGGAGGCTGCCACTCAAAGACCAAATGTGCACCCCTGGGACCTGCTGTAAATCAGCAGAGAGAGCTTCACTAGCAGGCCTGGGGCTGAGAAGGCCTTAGTTCCGAGCAGTGTGAAGTCCCTGCGAGGCTCCTCAACAGCCTCTGCCATATTCAACTTAAAATACCACGCCTGGCTCCAATACGCCATATTAACCTACTTTTATATACATGTGTGTGATATCTTCCTTTAGGCTCTCTGCTTCTTAGTTATGCTATCACCCCCAAGGTCTGTCTATTGTAGGGTGTGGATTACAGACACCATACTTTAATTATTGCTGTTACTGCTATGTAACAACAAACTACCCCAAACTTAGCAGCTTAAAACAATAGGGCTGTACTATTTTTCTTGGTTCCGCCATTTGGTCTGTGTTTAGATGAATAATTTGAACCACATGGCATTGGCTGGGACACTAGCTGGGTTGCGTTCAGCTGATCAGTTTGGCTACGCTAGAGGACTAGAAGGCCTTGCTTATTTGTCTGGTCCTTTGGTGATCCTCCACATGACCTCTCTCCCCCTCTCCTTGTCCCTTCAATAGTCTAGTTACCACTTCTTTACAGTATAGTGCTGGCTTCTAAGAGCAGAAGTAAAAGAGGATCTATTACATTTAGATACATCACGTATGTCCTTTCAACATGTTGCCAATCAAAAACAAGTAGTGAGATAGTATACATTCTTTAAATTCTTGTATTAAATTTCAAATTTTCGTGTGGATTTCATACCTACAGCACCACATTTTAAGTGCTTCAGGGCCACATGTGAGTAGTGGCTACCATATTGGACAGGGCAGAGCTAGACAATCTATTCATCTTGTTTATCTCTACAGTAAGGATGATAAGGTAGAATAGACAGGCATGTAATGTGTATATTGTAGTGCTATTGTGACTGTTAATGTAAAAGGATATACTAAACAGTTGGCAAGTACCTTGCATGTAATAACAGCTCATTGAATGTTTGTCTTAGTCTATCTTGGCTGTTAAAACAAAGTATCATAAACTGGGTGGTTTGTAAACAACAGTTTTGGAGGCAGGAAGTCTGAGATCAAGGTGTTGGCAGATTTAGCATCTGGCGAAGGCCCACTTTCTGGGTCATGGATAGCCATATTGATGTGTCCTCACCTAGTGGAAGGGTAAATTGTTCTCTGGGGCCTGTTTTATGTGGTCACTAATCCCATTCATGAGACCTCTAATCACCTTCCCAAAGGCCTTATCTCCTAATACCATCACGTTGGGAGTTAGGTTTCAGCACATGAATTGGGGAAGTGGGGCAAAAAGATTCAGACTACTGTTGGACCCAGTCTATTGCTTATGGGTATTTCAGGAACGATGACCCTTTCAAGCTTGCTCAAGTAAAGCTACGTGTTCCTTGAGCTGGAGAGCATTTATAATCCTGGGGCTGTTACCTGGGGCTCTTAAGTTTTCCCTTTTTCTCATTTCTCAGATTTTCTTGAAATTCTGTTTCTCTCTACATATCTGCTTTGCTTTCTCCAGCATCCTTTGTCATGGTTCATCACAGTTCCTCCAGCCTTTCTTGCTATGACATGACCTTTTGATGAACTATGACCGACTGATTACTGGTTTGGGTTCTCCACGTTTCCCAATTCACATTCCCAGGAGAGGTAATCTGATTGGCCTGGTTCACCCTTTCATGCCAGGTCATGTCCTATCTCACCTGAGCATGGGCTGCCTTCGGTTCAGGTGCCCAACCTTGGTCTAATCATATGCAGTTAGGGATGCACCTTTTTATGGTACTCAATAGGGCCACCTGGAAATCAGGAGGTGTGGGTGGGGTAGTTTTCCTCAGTGGAGATGTGGGCAGACAGTCACTGATTGATATCACAATACACTATTTCTCACTGTCACTGGGGTTCCCCAGGTGAGTACACCAGTCTGACCCTTGCTACTGTCCTTGGCTTTGCATATAATTGGAGTCTGCAAGAACCCTGCTTGCTGAGGAAGTCTTATTAGGTGTAAGGCAGCACTCAGCCTCCCAGTGGGAGGGGGGATGTACACAGTTTTCCTTGCAATTGCCGAGGAACCCATTCTTGGCCCAGACATTTATCGCAACAGGTTAATACAAGTGCTTACTTTGCCAACACCCCCATAAATCAGTGTTTTTCTAAGTGGGATTTGTCGTGTGACTCTCTTGCATTAGAATCAGCTGGGAATGCTCATAAAAATGTAGATTCTGCCCTAGCCAGTTTGGCTCAGTGATTAGAGTGTCAGCCCTCGAAGTGAAGAGTCCTGAGTTCGATTTCAGTCAAGCAGTCAAGGTCACATACCTTGCCCATAGGTAAGTGCAATATACAGAGAGTGTGAGAAGCATTGAACTAAAGCATCTTGTGAGCCTCATCTATTTCAAACAGTGCTGCGCCATCCCCTAGATTTCGTGAAAACCCCTTAGATTTCATGAAAACTACTTAGATTTCATGAAAACCACTTGATTAACAGAACATAGAATTTTTTAAGAACTTTCCAGGTAGTTGAAAGTCCATCCAAATACCTCAGAAGCAGATATAGATAAGCATGCAGGTCCATCTATTCTGACCCAAACCCCTGGATTCAATCAGGAAGCACCCAAACTTTGCCCCTGATTTGACACTTCCCACGGGACAGCAAAGGGATTTACCTGGCATCTCTTGTGCAATAAATCAGCACAAATCTCCACCCTGGATAGAGGGCCTCCTGGCTGCCTGCCTGAGTCACAGCTCAATGGGATAAGCCCTAAGAAACCCCAGGCAGTGCAAGTGGGGCTGCCTCTGCAGAATCACAATGGAGCCAGTGTTTGCATTAGAGCCAGACAATGACTCTGATTCAAGGGACAGGATGCCAAGGCTGAAGGGTGCTCTGGGTAAAGGGGAGGACCTGGGCCCCTTTCTTGGCTCAGTCTTTGCCTGGAAATGATTGCGCTTTTGTTTTTAATCCTATTTGTCTTTTTTTTTTTTTCCTTTCATATCTTCAGGAGCACAAATGACCACCCATTTATTCCAAGGTAATCACATCTTTTTCATATGTGACCCAGAATTTAGACACTATCTACACTAGCCTGTCCTTGCAGTATGTGGGCAAGAGGTGTGCATTATCCAGACTCTGGAGAAAATGAAGTAATCTCCTTAACATTGAGCCTCTCGTGCAGTCAACACTGAGCGCTTTCGCAATGCCTCACCACAGTGTATCACAGATTTCCAGCTCCTCACTCTAGATATTTTAATTCCTACTCTAGGACAGAAGCCATCATTTGATTTGTGAGTATTTAATGAATTATGTGCTTCCTAGAGAGACTTTCCCTTAAGCATCTGTCTTTAACAGTGTCTGAGAAGTCTTCAAAGCAGGTCAGATGTACAAATATGGTTCCTCTATGATGCCTGCTTATTCACTAAACAGAAAACCTACTATTCTCTCTTTCCAGACTGGAGCTGGGTGAGGTATATTTAAGTTTCCAGCCTTGTACTGAATATATCTCACTCTAAAAGGATGACCGAAGAGAGAGAGAGAGAGAAATAAGCACAGGCCTATGAAAATCAACTTTAACATAAAAAAGGGAAAAAAAGGTCAAATATCCTGAAATAAAGTGTAGATTTTTCTGCCTCTGCTATAGATGTTCTGTTTTGTTTTTTTTTTGTGGAAAACAAAAATATTTTTTAGAAACTATTTCCCTTGTGTTTACAGTAACTATTAGTGAAATTCTCTTATGAGATAGGAATAAGGCTCATTGAAAATACAATTGGCCAAATTAGAAGTGACATCATGGAATTTAAAATGCAGCACACATTGTCATCCATCTTGGGTATAGAAAAAATAATAAATATAACACTACAGAAAAAGTATATTAAGGAAAGGATAGCCCGAGGAAATTATACCAGAAAACAGAAGAAAATAAAATGATATGTAAATGAGAGATAAAAATAAGGAAGAAGGGAAAAAGGATAGCTATTTGGAGGCAACTAGTAAGGAAAAAATTCAACGTTATATTGGTAGCCAGTAACCCTTAAGGAATGACCCTCACTCATTCTAGGAAGGCAAATTATCTCAATGTACACATCCCATGAATAAAATGACAGATGTCTGAAAATAAAAAACTAAGTTAGAAAGGAACGTATTGGAATCAATACATTTCTATACAGCGTCCAAGTCCTGGAGGGCACCAGCTGATGTCTAAAGTGAACGGGAAACCTTAGGCTGCCTTGCAAGTCACACCAGGAGGAAATCGTTCTCATTGTATCTGAAAGAGTGTGTGATGGTAGCTCAGAAAAATATCACAGGATGTGCAAGACTCTGCCCTCTGAGCTTTTGTACAAGTCCCAGTGGCCACTGGAAGCTTAGCTTAGGTTCCCCTTGAACGGTCTCACTGTATGGACAGATCATTTTACACCCTTGACTTGCTTGACTATGGAAGATTAGCCCACGTAACCTGAAAAGTGAATAATGCCGATCCTCCTTGATCCTAAATAAGAAAAATAAATCCATCTTGAGACAAAGATGACACAAAGTTCTCATGAAAGTTCCTGGTGGAGCTTGACTCAGCGATGAGGCATAACACGAGATGGGGCCATCCACTTGCAGGCCATCATGCTCAGAGTCTTTCTGCAGCAACCATTTATCTGCAGTGACTATCATGGCAGCTTTCAAATTTTCCTGTTTTAAATTTTTATTGAATTTAATGAAGTGACATTGGTTAATAAAATTACATAGGTTTCAAGTGTGCAATTCTATAATACATCGTCCGTGTATTGTATTGTGTGTTCACTAGCCAAAGTCACCATTTATCCCCCCTTTACCCTTTTCTACCTGCCTCCATCTCCTTTTTCCACGTATCACCATGCTGGTAATCACCATATTGTTGTCTGTGTCTATGAGTTTGTTGTTGTTTGTTTTTGCTTAATCCCTTCACTTTTTTCACCCAGCCCCCTAAACCATCCTCCCTTCTGACACCTGTGAACCTATTCTCTGTATCTGTTTCTATTTTTTTGTGTGTATATTTATTCTGTTCATTAGAGTCCACATATAAGTGAAATTATATGGTATTTGTCTTTCTCTGACTGGTTTATTTCACTTAGCATAATAGTCTCCAGGTCCATCCATGCTGTCACAAATGTAAGATTTCCTTTTTTTTTTTTTTTTTAATAGCCAAGTACTATTCTACTCTGTAAATGTGCCACAACTCCTTTATCCACTCATCTACTGATGGACACTTGGGCTGCTTCCAAATCTTGGCTATTATAAATAATGCTGCAATGAACATAGGGGTGCACATATTTTTTTCAAATCAGTATTTTGGGTTTCTTTGGGTACGTTCCGAGAAGTGGAATTGCTGGGTCATATAGCAGTTTCATTTTTAACTTTTTGAGGAAATTCCACACTGCTTTCCACAATGGCTGCACCAATCTGCATTCCCATCAGCAGTGCATGAGGGTTCCCTTTTCTCCACAGCCTCAACAACATTTATTGGTTTATTGATGATAGTCATTCTGATAGGTGTGAGGTGATGTCTCATTGTGGTTTTAATTTTTCTGATGATTCGTGACGGTCAGCATCTTTTCATATGTATGTGCTTTTTGGAGAAGTGTATATGTAGGTCCTTTGTCATGGCAGCTCTTTACAATTAATATTTCAGATATTTAATGTTGTGTTTCAAGACTGAGGCCAACCAAAGGCCCATGGTTTACTAGTAGAAGGACTTCACCTTCATTATGGCTGTCAGAAGGATCCACTCTTTTTTAAAAATCCTCACCTGAAGACATGCTTTGTTTGTTTTGTTTTATTAATTGATTTTTAGAGAGAGAGGAAGGAGAGAGAGAGAAAGAGAGAGAGAGAGAGAGAGAGAGAGAGAGAGAGAGAGAGAGAGAGATTGATTGGTTGCCTCTTGTATGTGCCCCAACAGAAGATTGAAATGTAGATATATGCCCTGATTGGGAATCCAAACTGCAACCTTTTGGTGCACAGGACAAAGTTCCAACCAACTGATCCACCTGATAAGGGCAGAGAGATCTATTTTTATTTTTTTAAATATATTTTTTAAATTGATTTCAGTGAGGAAGGGAAAGAGAAAGAAACATCAATGATGAGAGAGAATCATTGATTGGCTACCCCCTGCACACCCCCTACAGGGGATCAAACCCACAATCGGGTCATGGGCCCTGACCAGTGATCTCTTGGTGCATGGGCCGATGCTTATTCAACTGAGCCACACTGGCTGGGCGGGATCCATTCTTAAATGAAAATCTGATAAGGGATGTTGGTGAGCTTCATCTAGTGAAGGAACTGTGGTCAGAGGTCGCTGTCTGGATCACTTGTATGCATGAGTCTAGAGTCTATGTTTTGGCTGCTGTCACTGATTTGGGAGTTCTGCATGAGCATGGAAGGAAAAGTGGTGTCAAATCCAATGATTGCTGATAGCCTAGTCTTAACTTCCCTTACTTATAGTCCCTGCCAACCTCTCCAGTCTCCTCCCATTCCCAATTCACCAAAGCCTCCTTTTAAGGTCATCTCAACCTCACACTTTTTTTGATTTATCCTGGCTTTCACCTCTGCATTCCAACAGCCAAATATATATTTCAACAATCCCATGCTGATGAAATGATGTTTTGCCTTTCTGGTTCCCCTATCAAATGGTAAAACTTTAAAGGAAGCTAGATAAACTCTGTGTTCCCACCACATAGCAGACACTGAGTAAGTTTTTGCTTTTTTGCTCAAAGTCCCTTCACAGGCAGATGGAGACTGTGGACTTTGCCTAGGGGCAGGGATCAAAGCAAGGCAAAGCAAGGAAAGTCTCACAGGCAAGGTGCTGCTCCATTTGACTTCTGAAGGGCTTACCTAAATGACATAGGGGAGTGAGCTTACAGAGAAGAGAAAGCTGAATCTGCAAACGTACCACGGCATGAAGCAGCATGAAGTGTCCAGAAAACGGCAAGGAGCTCTGTCATGGAGGAGCCAAGGGTGAAGGAACAGAAAGAGGCTACAGAAGCTGGTCTGAGCCCGATCACGTGGGGTCTAGTGAATTAAACGGAAGATTCCAAATCTTATCTTAAGGCTGAAGAGAACCATTGAAAGTTTGTGAGCAGGGGAGCAACATGGTGATATTTGAATTTAAGGAAGTCCACTTTGGTTGCAGAGTTGAGGATGGCTTGCCAGAGGGGAGGCTGGAGGCAAGAACCACTTACATTGCAACTTTCCAGAGGAGAAAGGCTGAGTGGGAGCAGTGAAAACCGTCTGCTTGGAGAGCTTGTTAGGAGGTAGAAATTATAGGAATTGGTGTCTCTTGGGATAGCTGAGAGAGGGGGTCTGAATGACTCTGGCTTGGGTAACTACATGGAAAGTGGGGCCTCCAGAAGAGGAGCAGGTGTGTGGGGGAAAGATGGCAAGTTAGTTTTTGGTACGCTTTTGCCATCAATTTTCTCAGGCCGTTGTAAGGGGGTGGGGACTGTATTGTGCTCTGCAATATAATGCGCAGCTTTTACCAAATGCTAACACCATTATCTTAGCATCCATTGTTGCTGATGAGAAGCCTTGTACTTTTATTCCTTCACTAGCTGTACCTGGCCACGCGTTGCTGTGGCTCAGTCTGGTTAAATGGAAAAGAAAGAAAAGAGAAAGCGCACGTTTCTAATGTTTAATTGCACAATGCTTGTGG
>PVJC01043139.1:0-14635 GCA_004026665.1 Murina feae
CTCACCCGTCCCCTGCTGCCTTCCTTTCCCCCTTCCCGGTGCCGCCAAGGGGTCTGGGGAGCTGCCAAGCAGGACCCTGGCCCCTGCAGCCTTGCTTTCCCGCTCCCCGGTGTCCCGCAAAGGGCCTGGGAAGCCCACCAAGCAGGCCACTGATCCCCTGCTGCCTCTTTCCCACTCCCCAGCCCGCCACCTTGCTTTCCCACTTCCTGGTGCCCTGCAAGGGGCCTGGGAAGCCCACCAAGCAGGCCAATGACCCCCTGCTGCCTCTTTCCCGCTCCCAGATCCCCCTCCAAGGGCCTGGACAGCTGCCAAGCAGGCCGCCGACCCCCTGCCACCTCTTACCCGCTCCCCGGCCCGCCACCTTGCTTTCCCACTTCCTGGTGCCCTGGTGCCACTTCCAACTCCCATAGGCAGGCAGTTGCAACAGAACCCTTTGGTTTTCTCCAGTTCCGTGGCTGTTGGCCTCCATCTTGGCTGGGTTAATTTGCATACAGCCGCTCTGATTGGCTGGTGGTAACGGTCACATTTGCATGTTTCGCTTTTATTATAGAAGATATATATATATATATGTGTGTGTGTGTGTGCGTGCACTTTCTTTAGAAACAAAAAATTTTTAATTTATTGATTAGCTGTACTTTTTAAATTGCTCATTAATCACATCCCCACTAAATAAAAGTCCTTGGAATGGAATGTAGAAATTCTATAAATAAAGAACAAATGCCTATTAATAATGAGCCTCTCAGATTTAATGCTAATAAACTCATACTATTAATCATAAAAGATATCACAACTTACCTGTTGTTTTCTTTGGGACTACTGCTTCCTTGCTCATCATCATCACTGAAATTCAGCTGTTCTGTGTAATCTACTTCCATCTGGGCACCTATTAAAATAAGGAAAACTCAGAGGAACTGCTTAGAAGCATCAAATATTTTTAAACGCTTCGTTAATTTTGACTCTTACCTGCCCAACCTTCATCTGCTTCAGCATCTAAATTATCGAATTTATCCAGCTCTTTCAGTTCTGACGCACTGAGGATGGAGGGGCGTTCAGGCTCAGAAGCCCACGAAGGAGGTGGGCCTCTTCCTCGAAGGCCTCTAATGAATGAGAAGTTATAAGGAGAAAAGAATACAAAGTTTTAATAATTCTAAATTAAAAGATTGGAATTTAGTTAATTTCTATTCAACAATGTTTTATATACGATATACAAAATATAATGCATTTATATGAAGAAGTTATAATATTAACATATAAATTTAGGACAATATATAATTCTTATGCAAGTGTTTAATAGCAGACAATGTTTTTTAATTGTCAAAGGTTTAAAATAAAATAAATATATATTAAAAGAAAATATGGCTAATACTAATCTCAAAATACAGAACTTTAACAAAAACCATCATTCAGGAGGATGCCGAAGCATTAAGCAAAAAGAGAATGGGGAGTCCTTAATATTATAGAAGGCATAATAAACAAGTGTCTTTGATTTTTAGGACCATAATTGTCCGTTTTCAGAATTTTATGTAAGATAATTTTGTCAAAATATATCAGTCATCACAATCCACTCAACCGCCAGAAAATCTTAATGATGTTTCATGTGGACTTTAATCATTTAGTAGTCTTACTTGTTTGTTTCAGATAAGGAAGGTGGAAACCTCACGGGACCATGAAGAGGAGGATATGCCATCCTCGGATACTGTTGAAACATCTGAATGTGGAAAACAAACATTGATAAATACCATTTGTATGATTACTGCCTCCACCAAGTGTTTACAAATAATAACCAGCACACATCATAGGAAGAACTTGTTATCCCGTTAACAAAATTACAAAGGTGATTATGAACTAACATGAAAAACTAAAAGAGATATGCATGCACCCCGGAAAACAGCAAAGCCTTAACCAAATCAAATCCTTGAAAGGAAATAATGTGAGACTAGATCCTAATGCAAGGGCAAATTAATTAAAGGCAGATTTGCTGATAAAGAGAAACTAAGTTCAGATAAAAATAAGGGAGAGTTTATACCCCAAGGGGGGTGGACGGGGAGTGTCTTGGGAGATTTCCTATGGGTAGGCACAGGTGGATTCTATTCAAAATACAGCGTCAAGTTACTATACAGACAGTAATTATAAACTGAGACATCTGGGATTTGCTTTAATAAACGAAGATGGGCCCTGACCAGTTAGCTCAGTGGATAGAGCGTCGGCCTGCGGACTGAGGAGTCCCAGGTTCGATTCCGGTCAGGGGATTCCAGTCAGGGGCACGTACCTTGGTTGACACAGGTACTGTGATTTGTTTCCCATATTCATTATCAAAGCAAATGCTAATTTTTATTAGTTGTTAATGAAAATAAAAACCTAAACTTTTCCCCATTCCAAGTCTCTTTTTGGAGCCCCGATCAAACACCTCTTACTTAAGCACTTGCTATTTAGCAATACTCACATAAGGAGGCATCATAGCTCGGTACTGGGAAGCCAGGGCAGGCTGCTGTCCATTCAGTTTAGCCTGTGGAGGACCACAAGCTATCCTCTTTTCTACTACTTTGAGGATGTCACTTTGCTCTGATGACCCAGCTGTGCTTTCGTCCTGGCCAGGAAGCTTTTCTTCTTGGTCAGATGTTGAGGGTGAGCCAGCAGACTTACCACCATCTCTCCAACAAGCAACATCTGGTACAGAGGGAGGTAAGAAAGGAATAAGGAAAAATCTGAAAATGTAAGAGCGAAAATCTAATCTAGTCCCTACTAAAGCTTTAGGTAGTCAAGAGCAGTGGCAAAAATGGACCTCAGAAGGTGTTACCAAAACAAATAATTTGTGGTAGGGGAAGAAAACATTAGCAGTTCTCTATTAAGCTTTACCAATATTTGATACTGAGTTTAAAATCAGTCATGCCTGAAGTTCCTTAGGGTAGGGGAGTAAGAGTTCTACAACCCAGAAGGTTTGACAATAATGCTCATTCATGTTTTCAATCTACTATTGCTAGTTATATATGACCAAGTGAGCAGATTTAGTGACTATATTATCTGGTTCAACTACATTTAACCAAGTAAGACTGGTAAGTGGTTTTACAAGGAATCCTGGTTTGATAGGTAGCCTCGAAGGGTCTTTTATACCCCGTCTACCACCCACTCACAGTGTACCAGGACTGATCTGTGTACCCTACAGAATAAAACAGAAGGGATGGCAGGTCAACATGAGTGAGCTTGGAACAGCAACCCTAGTAAAGTCAGGGTCAGATGACAGCTTTACATTAACTGTGAAGGGAGTTCCTGAGCCAGAGCCTCCAGCGAAGCTGCTTCCACATTCCTTGACTCTCAGGTACTACGTGAAACCATGAGTCCATTCAGTTTCTTGTTTAAAGTTGCCAAATTTGTTTTGCAGCAACAGATAAGTGATAAAAATCAAAGGAAAATAGCAGAGCTGACACTCTATTCCTAATATAAATTCCTCAACATCACTGCACTTAAAAAACAAGGAAAAAAAAGATGGGTGGCTCGGTTACTTAGAATGTTGTCCCATACACCAAAGGGCCATGGGTTCAATTCCTGGTCAGGGCACATATCTACGCTGCGAGTTTTTTCCCCACTTGGGACAAGTATAGGAGGCAACCCATCTGTATTTCTCTTCCCCTCCCTTCCTCTTTTTTAAAAAAATACATCCTCAGGTGAGGATTAAATAAATGAATAAAGTAAATAAAATAAAATAAGATGATTTATCCAGACCTGACAAGAAATGAGCCCAAAAATGCAAAATGTATCAGGATGTCAGAAATATGAATTTGTAACCATTACTGTAAAGAGGAACTTCCCCAGGAATACAGGTCCTTTGAGATATTTGGTAATGACAATATGAAAACTAATACAAATAATAAGCCTTAAAGAAATCTCAAAGACTTTATATTTCTATTTCAAATTTTTGCTTTGTAATATACATAATGCAAGTATCTTTCATTATCCAAACTTATTTGGTTCCTGGGTTTGAATCCAAAAGCAAGGGATCCCTAAATATTAATGGAGTAGCAAAAAATAAATGTAATTTATAAATACGCAAGTATATGTATATTGAAGGTCTGCCCTAAATATTTTACTATTGTAAAAACAACCAAATATTAATGTGCAAATAAGTCACCTAGGCATCTTGTTAAGATGTATACTTCCAACAAGTTCTCAATTGAACTGATACTGTTAAAAATGTAGAAATCACACTTGAATGGCGAACAACTAGTTACTGCCTGCCTTTTAAAAGTAGGCAAGTCATACATACAACACTAGCAGGGAGGAAGTTACATCACAAGGCAAAACACAAATGTAACCTCATTCTATGTTTTTATTAAACAGAAAGTACTCTTACTTGGTGGGCGTAAGCTCGGTCCAGGCCCATAGTTGTCATCATTGGCTTCTTTTTCTTTTTTTTCCTGATCCCCAGCTGCCTGCAAGCTGGGAAATTCTTGCTGAAAATGACTATTCACCTGGATTCCTTTAGATTTTTTTAAAAAAACAAGCAAACATTGAATGTAACTTTCATACCAAATATTCAAAACCCTCCCAGGATAGAGCTCTCTGCCTTTTTCTGGTAAATTATTCCACATTTCAATGATGATTATTCGTATCCACATAACTTTTTAATTATTTAGATTTAGAATCCCTTGGAAAGTTAATGAACAGCCATGAGGAGATAAAAATCTAAGGAATATTCCAGACACTGCCACAGAGGACTCATCAAGAAGAAGCAAGTGAAGAGTTTCGCTCTCATTTATTTCAGTAGAAGTTAATTCCTTAATACCTCTAAGAATCAGTTCAAATTGTATCACTGAAAAAGATTTTTTCTGGTTAATTCTTCCTCAACGATATTTTTCCATTGATTTTAGAGAGAGTAAAAGGGAGGAGGAGAGACAGAGAGACACTTGATTGGTTGCCTCCCACACCCACTTCGACCAGTGCTGGGGATCGAGCCTGCAACCAAGGTACATACATGCCCTTGACCAGAATCAAACCTGCAACCCTATAGTCCATGGGCTGACATTCTATCCATTGAACTAAATCAGCTAGAGCTGAAATAGACTTTAATAGAATACTCCAAGTACCATGGTGAAGCTAAAATGCCTTCATTTCATTGCTTACTTTAATTTATTGTTGAGCTACTGGTTGACCCTCATTATTCACCTATCTGCCTGCATATTTATGTTATATTTGTATATATTAAAAGAGCTGATTTTATTAGCTTCAAGGCTTAGATGAATTTTTCCGCACAAAATTTTATAGACATTTCGTGATTTTAAGTGGAAAAATTTTTGCTGGAGTGTCCACAATTCCCTGTGGGGAGGGAAGTATTCCAACTATTCTGCTTTAGGGCTACTCTCTAGTTCTACTCTACCATGGAAATCATGAGCAGTATGTTTCAAACAGAGAAGTTAGGGTACATAGATGAAGATGAAAATGGTTTCTAGCAATCTACAAGTACTTGTCTCAAACAGTTGAAAGTACAAGCTTTATCTGATCATGTAGGATAAAGATAAAATAATATTGGACAGAGCATATCTTAAAGATTCCTCCTTAAATCTTACTCATTATCATTAGGGCATTCATAGCTCTTGACCTAGAATCTTAATTAGCCCAAGAGATTTTTAAAAGACACCTAACAGGGCCTGAGTATATCCTTTGACAATGTTCTCCGCCCTGCCAGCACACTAATCCACCTTGTATCTCCTGCATGGCTGTTCAGTAACTATCAAGCCTGACCATGTGTCCCAGCTAATGTCCACTTACCATCTCCTTGCCCACCTTGCTTGTTACTGGCCCATGATTTTGGAGCAGGTGCTACTTCTGGGGGAGGTGCAACCCCAGGTTTTGGCTGTGCTGGTGGAACTTCTGGCGTTCTTAAAAGAAATATGAATCCATTATTTCAGATATTTTATGTTTCAATAACATAAACTGAACGTTGTATGTAAGGTGAATTTCTGTACTATTATTCTGGCTACATATTTACTCACAGATGCAGCTTCCACAAAAGCTTTCCCTCTGCGACATCCCTTTTAAATGAAGTATAGCTGTTTTGTCCCCTTTCTTTTCTACCTTTGGATAAATACCCCAAGGAGAAGACAGCTCTGCTTACTTCCATTTTATAAAAAAGAAACACTCATTACTGAACATAGCTCCCAAAAACCTATTTTAAAGAACATTTATAATTAAAATTAATAGTTTAGACATACATACGGTCTGGAGTGATGGAATTTTGCCAGGGGATAAGGCAAGCTCTCCATCTGGCAGTAAACAGGTTCACCACTGTACTTATTTCTGTATTCAAAGGTAACAGCAATCTGCCTAATGTACCTCAAGTAAAAGATGTTTTAAAAAGGGTCTACAGCAGCGGTTCTCAACCTGTGGGTCGAGACCCCTTTGGGAGTGAAACAACCCTTTCAAAGGGGTTGCCTAAATACATCCTGCATATCAGATATTTACATTACAACTCATAACAGTAGCAAAATTACAATTATGAAGTAGCAACGAAAATAATTTTATAGTTGGAGGTCACCACAACATGAGGAACTATATTAAAGGGTCGTGGCATTAGGAAGGTTGACAACCACTGGTCAACAGTTTTATTCAATCCTTGTAATGAGTTAATGCTTAAATATGGAAAAGCTGGTTAAAAGACTTAAATACAATATATTTCTGGTATAATGACCTCTGACTTACTACTGCAAAATAATTCTACAACAACTAAGAAGCAGAGGACAGTCTATCTTTGACAAGCTTTACTCCAGTAGTCAAATCTACTATACAGAGCTCCCCAAACAGGAACAGGGAAATTTGATGATACAGACAAAAAGCATCAAGTACCCAGATACTTGCCTTATTTTTTAAATTACTGCTACTTAACCTGATCATTCAACAAATTAAGAGCCCTACATAATTCTTGACATACAGAATATTAAATATTTGTTGAATGAATGAATGATGATTAATAGGGACGCTAATTCTATCCCAGCTTTGCTGCTAATTCTTTATTCAGAGAAATATCACTTGAGCAACTACAATGTGCATCAGACAATAGTTTCAGGGAACCAGGCAGACAGAAATTCTTTGTGCCATGGAATTATTCAATATAATCCACTTCCAATCATACTAGAAAGAGAAACCCTGATCTGGTAGGAGTGGGGGAGGAGGGAACCTGACAGAGGGTTATAAGAAAAGTTATTAGTAAATGTCATTGTTCTGTCTTAAGGTGACCAGATGCCCCGCTTCCAGTGGGACAGTCCCAATTTTTAACAATTTGTCCCGCGTCCCGCGGTGTTTTTAAAAAGTCCCGATTTGTGGAAAGAGACATATGTACTACTCTTTGTAATATTTTAAGTAATAAAAGAAAAAGAAGAAAAAAAAGAACCCTCGCCCCGGTGAATGGTACCCTTCTTTACCAATGTTAAAATCTGGTCACATTAGTCTTGATGCATGGAATTACTGCCATTAAACCCACTTACAGAGAAAATGAATAAAAAGTTTGACTTGATGGACTTTAAAGGGCATGAGATATATAATACACCCAGCACAACACGTAGCCATAGAAGGAACTTAAACGTAAGTTCCCTACCAAGAAAGGGGGCTGGTTTTACTCTTTACTAGATGTTGACTTACTTTTCTTCTTCATGCTGCTCTTGTTTTGATGCCCATCCCGTGCCATCTTTAGGTACAATGTTCACATTAGGATCATTGCCTTTGTTTTCTGCTTTGAGACTTGGGAGGTTAGCAGGTGGAGGCATGCGCCGTGAAATACCAACTTTTCCAAGACTCTGTAATCCATGTCGAGCTGCAACTAAAAATCAATAACATCAACTTTCTTAGAACAGCTATTTTATTACCCACTTTATTCTTAAAACAATAGAGAAATAGGAATTAATGAAATCTGGAACTATTATTTCCTAATATTTTAAGGTCAGAATCTTTAAGCCACACATCTGCAACAAAATCCTGAGATTATATTTAAAATAAACCATCAAGCCACTGACCAGATGCTGTAAAATTTCTAACAATAAATCCTATACAGAATGAAAAGGTGAACACCGACAATGCTAGTTTTGCAATTTTTTTTTGGAGAATCTATTTCAAACTCAAAAAGTTAGTATGTTAAAGAATAAATATGCTGATTTTATGTGCATAATGAACACTGCTAATGTAACGTACGTGGCCCAGCTTTCACTTTCCACTATAAACATTGGGTTTAAGGTAACAAAAAACAAAACCAAGACACCTCAGGACTCTTTCTAGTCCGTAATATGAAATGGAAATAAATCCCATTAACATGTATCTCTCTGCCTACCAATCTTCTTGCACCAGTTTCCCCTTTGGAGCACACAACTCTACTTTTCTGCTAATAACAAACAAGAAAAAACAAACAAACATGTTTATAGATTTTAATTGTAAGACATATAACTCATATCCCCTGCAAAGTGTTGTGAACATAAAAACTCACTGTAATAGGGTGTGTGAACATGGGTTTGTCCCACCTTCTTAGAAGCAAAAGCTCTAGTGCACCACTTATTAGTATAGTAACAAAAGCATTAAAAGCCATAAAAATATAAATGCCACTTAATTTTACTCACCTGTGGTTTTCTGAGTTTCTAATGATTTACCCTTGTAAGTATTAAATAAACTGAGTGTTGCATACTTTTTCCCATCCTTTGCTTTTGTACTCTGGCCTGACTTCTCCGACATTTCGGTGGAAACTCATCGAGTCCAAAACCTCCGGCCACACCCCTTAAAACCAGTCTTAGAGATGCACATAAGAAAAAAAAGGAGAAAAATTTATAATTTATTAGCTTACTAAAAACTCCTAAAATTCAAATGTTCACAAAAATTCTGAAAAAATAACACAGAGAAGCGAAATCTATCTTCAATTAACTCACATCAATAAGAATTCACAAATTAGCTCTCATACTATTGCCTGGGAGCAAACCTACAAAACCCACCTATATCTACACCCATCTTTCCCAAAGGCTTCCCTTCCTCCACCTATTGTTAAAGTGGTTCTCAGCATCACCTAGAAACTTGTTAGAAATGCAAATTCTCAGGCACATCCCAGACCTACTGAATCAAACAGTGAGGATGGGCCCAGTACTCTGCATTTTACTTACCAAGTCCTCCAGATAATTCTGTGACATACAAAAGTTTAGGGCTCACTGACTTATTATAATAAGCATGTATATTCTAAACAGTGGTTCTTAATGATCTCTGCACATTAAAATTAACCAGGGGATTTCAAATACATGAGAATCTGGGGTGCTGGGGTGGGGTCTGCACATCAACCATTATTTTGAAAAGCTCCTCTAGTGATTCTAATAGGAGACCAGTCTTCACACTCACTGCCACAAGGTGTGCAGCTTTCCTCCCATTCCACGTGAGGCCAAACCTTCCTCCCATGTCATCCTTCCAGTCCTCATCTTCTTTCTCATTTTAAATTCTTCTCTGCAGGGAATCTTTCACTCCTACAGTTTCAACTACCAACTGGTCACCCCAAAATTTGAATCTCCAGCCCAGAACATATCCCACTGGCTATTTACATATCTTTGTTTTGAATAAAGTTTCAAGTTTATCTCAAACACAGGCATCTATTTTATATTAAGGATTTCATAAACAAGATGATCAAATTATTCTACATAGCACAATGGAAAATGGTAGTTAAAAAATTAAAATGACAGTCAACAGACAACCTATTTCAACATTTGACAAAATGTGAAAGCTATATAAAATAGAACTCAACAAACTGAACAAAAAAAATCTATGCTATGGACAATTCACTAGAGAAATGCCAATAAGCAAATGTATCAAAATGTTCAATTTTGTAAGTAAACAATATCTAACCTAATAAAAGGGCAATATGCAAATGAACCATCACTCCAAGACACCTAAGCCACGCCCACCAGCCAAGCCATACCCATCAGCCAATTAGAGCGACTGTATGCAAAGTAACCAAATCAAGATGGCAGCTGGCAGCCACAGAGCTATAGCGAACAGGAGGCTTCTGTTTGGAGGAAACTGCCTGCCTTGGCGGGCTGGGCCTCTGCTCAAGGCAACAAAGTTTCAATTATAGAAGCAACAGAGCTGAAGCAAACAGGAGGCTTCATTGCTTGCCTAGGTCTCTGCTTCAAGGAAACAAAGTTTCAATTATAGAATATAAATAAACCCCAGAAACCTGATTCCAGCCAGACTCACTGGGATGTTGGTCAATGGGAGCTGTGGGCAGCCTGAAAATGGCCCTCAGCCCGTCACCCAGGCTGGCCAGGTACCCCAGTAGGGACCCGAAACCTGAAGGGACTGTGGGCAGCCTGAAAATGGCCCTCAGACCCTCACCCAGGCTGGCCACATCCCCATGAGGTGAGGGTCCCCACTCGGGCACTTGGCCAGCCTGCAAACAGCCATCAGCCCCTCACCTAGGCTGACCAGGCATGCCAGCAAGGGGTCCCAAACTGTGAGAGGGCACAGGCCGGGCTGAGGTACCCCCCCCGAGTGCACAAATTTTAGTGCACCGGGCCCCTAGTTTAAAATAACAAGGTAAGGGGGTTCAGCATGTCCTTGGCTTACACAAGGAAAACAATATGACATTACACAACTGAACCACAGGGTGACGGAATATCTAATTCAATTATAGCCATTGAAAAACATTAAGGCTTGGAAAGAATGATAAAGTGAACCGATTTTTTTCTATTTAATAGCAAAACCAAACCAAACATTATAAGAAGTTTCCAAATACAGCCCTGGCCGATGTGACTCAGTCGTTAGAGTATCAGGTCTTGCGTTCGATTTCCGGTCAAGGACCCATGTGGGAGGCAACCAATTGATGTGTGTCTCTCATATAAATGTCCTCCCCCCTCCCTCCCTCCCACTGCCAAAAAAAAAAGAAATTTGTTTTAAATCAATAGAGAAAAAAAATTGCCAAATATAACACATTTTCTTTTGCGGGAAATGAATAAAATCGGATCCACCAGGGAGACTGTCAATGGACATGAGGAAACATACATTGGAACTTCTAGTTGGAACCGGCAAAAATAAAAATGTTTTACATCGTTGTTGTGTGTGTGCCGCTCATAAACTACGCAGTGAAACGTGGTACATGTGCAAGTTTTGTAATGTACCCCTGCACAAAGGAAAGTGTTTTGAACTCTACCACAGAGTGAAGCACTATTAAGTTATAGTTTTTTTTTATAAGATCTGTTGAAAATTTTGAAAAAATATTGTAACTTTGTATAAATAAAATTATTTTGATTGTGAAAGAGTGTTTTTTATGTTTACCTAGAATGTAGTAATTTTGTGTACGTAAAAAAATACAACACATATTTTGCAAAGTAAATAGAGACCTCTTTTTAAACTAAAATACTGAAAGTTTCATAGAAAAATATCAAATAGATCGAAAGATATGAATATTTTACAGAAAATCTAATTTTGGCGAGAAAATGTCAAAAAAGCCTCACGTTACAACGTGATTTGGTGGGAAAATGCCCGATTACAAAGTGATAAAAAACAAACAAGCAACTGACTCCAAAATCCACAATATGATTTATATGAGGTCAAAGTAATAGTGGCTACAAATATATTAATATTTGAATAGTTCTTTTTAAGGTTCAAAATTCTACAAAAAGTTTCTCTTCCCACTATTAAACTACTGTCTGTGATATTCCCTTCAGTTTTTTCATTTGCTTATGAGTTTCTATGTTTTAAAGTACTTACTATAACAGAAAAAGTAGACCACAAGTATACATATGAGTGAAGTTAAGAGTAAATGAAATGAAAAGTAATAAAAAATTAATCAAGAGAGACACACATCGATATGTGTGAGAGAGAGATACCCAATGCTATAAAAGAGTACGTATTACTTAAGGCGAAGAATTTGCAGCCATAAACTATAAGAATGAAAAACCAGAAAGTCCAATTCCACTATAATGGTTTGACCATTAAACGTGGGCACTTTCAGTTTAAAACCAAAGTTTAATTTAGCCTACTACCTTTTTTGATGTTTAGCTTCTGAAAGGCTTGAGAGACACTCTGAAACTCTCAATTAGGTCAAAACTTCATCAACATATACTTGAGAGAAAAATCAGTGAATAGTTTAAAAATATTACTTTTAGAAATGTAAAACTACATTAAATAAAATAGTGTGTGTGTGTATATGTATATATATATATATATATATATATATATATATATATACACACACACACACAGAGAGAGAGAGAGAGAGAGGGAGGGAGAGAGGGAGAGAGAGAGAGAGAGAGGGAGGGAGGGAGGGGGAGACTCCGAGAGAGAGAGAAAGAGAGAGATTCCTTTTAGGACAAACTGTTAAAATAATCTAATCAATCCAAAATAAGCACCATTAAGACTCAGCTTCACTTTGTATAATGTATTTAAAAAAATTTTTTTAAATGTAAGTCCTGTTTGGTTGACTAAAATGAATTGAAGAATCACGGATCCAGAGCAAGGAAGAACAGTGATAACTTACAGATGGAAAACAAAGTGAGTCCTATGGTTTCCTGAACGTATTGCCTGGAGACTTTCCAGGTCATGGCACTAAGAAGGAGCTCAAGTGGAGGCTGATAGATTCCCTAAGTTGAAAAACACGAGTCTGATACCGTAGGGTGACCAAAATAGCTAGGGTATAATATTGGAAAAAAGAGAGCTATCCATTTAGAAAAATGCTACAGATCTGAAGAGGACCCCTTCGTATATCCAGCAGAATATGTGTGAGGAAATGATCCTAAACTAGGAAAAGAACCACTTGTAATAATTAGAAAGAAATAATGTCTGTTGCTCACTAAGGGCTGAGAATAGTTACTATTCTCACCAGCTAAGACATTTTTTTAAAACCTCATAATTCACGGGGCATTGACAAGAGTATTCAGAAATGCCTTATCTCAGTGGTGGTAAAAAAGTACCCCTAAAGTAAATACTGCTCTGGTCTTGCCTAACAAATCTTAAAGCAACACTCAAAATAATCAAAGTATTTCCAGGAAACTGAGACCCAAACAAATTTAAAGAATCTATCTATATATATAAAAGCCTAAGCAACAGAATGACTGGTTGCTCTGATGTATACTGACCACCAGGGGGCAGACGCTCAACGCAGGAGTTGCTCTAGGGTGGTCAGTGTGCTCCAAAGCTGGAGCACTGCTCAGCTGACCGCTGGGCGTCAGACGCTGGACTCATGGCTGGTGAACACAGCTCCAAGGGGGCACGAGCCTCTCCCACCACAGGTGCAGCAGGGCTGGTATAAATGGGAGCCGCGTGGTGCCCTCCCCGGCCACTTGCTGCTCCGGATTGCAAGAGGGTTGCAGGCCAGGCTGAGAGACCCCACCAGTGCACAAATCCATGCACCGGATCTCTAGTATTTATATAAAATGAAAGTATCCAGCACCCAAGAAAGTAATATCCACACTGTAATGTCCAATTAAAAATTATTATTTAGGCTGGATAGTGTGGCTCAGCAGTTGAACGCTGATGCAGGAACCAAGAGGCCATTGGTTAGATTCCTGGTCAAGGCACAAGCTCGGCGTTTCAGGATCCAAACCCATGGGGGGAGGGGGAGCATGCAAGAGGCAGCCATTGCCTGATGTTTCTATCTTTCTCCCTCTGTCTCAAGAAATCAATAAAAACATATTAAAAAATTATTATGCAGGCAAAGAAGAAAATATGAAAATATGAACCAATTAAAGAGAATAATCAATCAACTAAAACCAACCCAATTGACCCAGATGTTAGAATTACTGTACAAGAATATGAAATGCTTCTTTATTAAAACTGCTTCCTATATATTCAACAAGTAGCAATAAATAATAAGAATTTAAAACTAATGTATAACTTATGATAGCAATTAAAAATATGACATACTTAGTTGCTATAGCTGCTGACAAAAATGTGCAAGACTTACATACTGAAAACTATAAAACATTAATGACTTAGATAAATGGAGATATGCTGTGTTCATGGGTTAAAGGACCCAAAATTAAGAAGTCAATTCTTGCCAAATTGATCTATAGATTCAAAGAAAAAAAATTGAGGATAAAGGGTTGAATTTATCAACCTGTTTCCAAAATCCATAAGGAAATGGACAGGATCTAGAATAACTAAAAAACACTTTGTAAAGAAGAAAAATGGTGGAGGGCCAATGTTAACTAATTTCATGACATGTAAAACACAATGAAGATGTGATACTGATGTAAAAATAGAAAAGTGAATGGAACAGAATGGAGTCTATGTGATCTGATGGAGATGTCACCTAAAGTTACAGCAGTATGCCATCAAACCAACACATTATATAATTCAAATTTACACACGCTAATTCTATATCAATTTTTTAAAAAATAACTATAGACAGTATTACAAAACTTCCAAGCCTGGGTTAGATAAAGACTTCTTAGTACACACACAAAAAACAAACCATAAAAGATGAAATTTGAGGAGAAACAAGATGGCGGCATAGGGTAGACACCGTATATGCAGCTGTGAACAACTATTTCAGAAAAACCACGAGAAGAACACACGAACACCACTCGCACCCACAGGACGGCTGGCTGAGTGAAAATCCTACAACCAGAGAAGAGTCTGAGACTCAGAGCAGCAGCGGAAGCAAAGTACAGAGGTACGGAGGCGCGCG
>PVJC01043140.1:0-14654 GCA_004026665.1 Murina feae
CTTTAAACTTCAACTTCCTATTTTATAAGTTTGTGAATATAATGCCTCTTTTGTAGGATTGTGTGTGAATTAAACCAGACAAATTATGTAAATTTCTTGGTATAAATCCAGAAATATGTTTGTGTGTGTGTATCCTATATAGTTGAATATATCTGCATTACAAATGTGTGCTACATATATAATGCAAATATATGCTACATTGTATAATATATATATCTCATATACATTTTAGATATATGCATATCCTACAGAGTTGGGATGCATAAATGCATGTATATGCATATACACATATCTAATCTAATAAAGGTGTAATATTGAAATTAACCGTTTCTTTGGGATGCCTAAGCCACGCCCACCAGCCAATCAGTGGCTGTATGCAAATTAGCCCATCCAAGATGGTGGAGGCCCCAGCCTGGGAGAAGCGGTGTGCGGCACTGGGATCCAACAAGGCAGATGGAAGACCTCTGCCTCAGAGGAACCAGGGACCGGAGGGGCAACCTGGCCTGTGGCCGCAACCGGTTGGGGGGGGGGAGCCAGCCGGCCTGTGGCTGCTGGCGGGAGGAGCAGGGCCCACCAGCGATGGATTCCATGTGGCAGAGCAGCTGCGGGGCGGGGGTGGGGGGGAGAGGATGAGCCAGCCCCACCCCTGAGGCTGCCCTGAGGACTGGAAATAGATCCGATGGAGGGGGCACAACCTCTGTGTGTGTGCCTGTACCCCTGGCTTGGATTACAGGTCGCAGGGCAGCCGCAGGGGTGGGGGGAGCAAGCCAGCCCAGGCCCCTGAGGCTGCCATAAGGCCTGGAAATAGATCCAATCGTAGGTGGGCCTTACTGATTTACTGATTTACTGTAAGTCGAATGATTTAAGTGTAAATCTCATCCATAAACATCCTCACAAAACCATCCAAAAATAGAATGTTTAACCAAATATCTTAGCACCATGGCCCAGACAAAAGTCAACACATAAAATGTACCATCACACATTGAACTTAGAAGCAAAAATATGTTATCCTTTTTAAATGTTTTTTAACTTTCAATTCTAATAGCTATCCCTTAGGGCTAAAGGTAAACCTATATATTAGAAAAGAAATAAATGAGGGCCATGCTTAGAGAGGAAGGGGGAGAAGAAAAAAAACTGTCTGGTTAATATTCATTGAACAAATATTTATGGATTAACTACCATATACTAACCACTATTCTGGGCACTAAGTTGCAAATGATTACTCTGCCATATCAATATATGTGTGTGTGTGTGTGTGTGTGTATTTGTATTTGTATATATTGATCCCAAATTTAGAAGCATGCCAAAGATATATTCTTTTTTTCATCCAATGTTTTCTAACTTCAAGCTCTAGATGCTGAGTGACACTCTCCAGTATTTATTTAACTTCATTCTAAAACAGGCCCTTCAGTTATAGAATGTTATTTAAAAACCAAAATTCTTCCCTAAAATAGAGACAGAATTAAAATCTACAAACCATATGGGGCTGGAGCTATCTAGGGAAGCAGATTCTGGATTGTGATATGGGTCCCTCATTTTGTTTGCTATTGTGAGCACGGTAATGCATGATAACTGCCTCCCTTGGAAACATCATGCCCAGTCTTTAGGCTCCGCATGGTAAATTGTTCTGAAAAACCTGAAGAGCTATTCTATAAGTAATTGTATAAGTAATCTTTGTAAGTCATTTCTTGAAATTGCATTTTTAGTTGGGAGAAAATAGGTTCCACCTAAGATAGATTTTAATGAGTCAGTAGGAAAAGTGTTACATAAAGGAGAAAAATTGTGTGAGAGGAAGAAGCCAATAAGGAAGTCAAATACAATTGTGCGTGAAGGGGACAAGATTAAAAAAGAAAGTTAATAGGGGTGACCAGGCCAGCAGGGGAGGGCAGTTAGGAGGATAAGGCAGGCAGACAGACAGAGTGGTTAGGGCAGGCAGACAGGTTAGCGGTTAAGAACCAGAGTCCTCAATTGTGAGAGTCCCCAAGAACTCCATATTGGAGAGGGTGCAGGTTGGGCTGAGGGACCATCCCCTTGGCCCCCGTGCATGAATTTTGTGCACCGGGCCCCTAGTCTATACTAATAAAAGGGTAATATGCTAATTCGACCTGATAGACTGGATGTATTCTGGATGTCCTTCCTGACAAAGCCGGGGGCATGGCTGGCCTGCAAACCCTCTGCAGCCCCAAGCCCAGGCCAGCCCTGTCCCCCAAGAGGAACCCCCAGCCAGCCCCCACCCATGCACCAGGCCTCTATCCTATATAATAAAAGGGTAATATGCAGATTGATGGCAAAATGACCGCTGGACCAGTCACTACAACGTGCACTGACCACCTCTTGGTACCTTTCCTCAGCTGGCAGGCTTTGATTGCCTGATGGTGAATAAAGAACCAGAAGTGGAGGGCAGGGCTGGCTGTGGGCAGATGGCCCTGATTGCAGGCCAGGCCTAGAGACTGTACCTGTGCACAAATTTTGTGTGCCGGGACTCTAGTATATTTATATACATATTCTTTATAGTTGGTTTTTAATTCTATATGCTGTTTTAGATGCTATATAACTACCCTGAATAGTATTATATAGTTATCCTGTTTGCTTATATTTTATGTGTGCATATGCACATATATGTATATGCATACACACATGCTAGTATGTGTTTGTGCACATCTCAAGGGCCAAAACCGTTTGACCTATTTATTCAATAGGTCCCTTCTATTCTGCAGAATCTCCTCCTTTTATACCAATCCTACATGACCTTAGAGGTCTAACAAAAATGGCAAATTCCTCCACGAGTCCTTTCTTAATCCCATAATATTATTACACACATGGATTATAGACACTGACTTCCTAATATTTTTTTCTCCTCAGTCTCATATTAATAATCATATCAGCTTGTGTTGGTCTGTATGGCGAAGTTAAGCTTCTTCCCAAGTGCTGTAGGTGAGAGAATAGGAACAACCTGTTTCATTGTCTGTGCTATGTAATAAGCCATCTTCAAACTTTGTGGCATTGAACAAGGCTTATTTCTATTGTTATGGGTCAGGAATTTAGGCAGGGCTATCCTCATGGATCTTTCTATTTAGTTGATGGTTTTGATTGGGTGGAAATATCTAACATGGCTTCTGCGTGGCTGCATTTCATTCCACGTTGGACTAGAAAGATTAGGTCCAATAAGGCCTCTCTCATGTTGGGAGCTTGGTGCTGCCATCTAGGATACCTCCTATCTGGTGTTTTCTCATCCATCAGGGACTGTCAACACATCCTCTCTCTATCCAGGGTAGTTTCTTGTTTATTTTACAAGCTAGGCTTCTAAAATGAAAAAAGTAAAAAACTTCTGGGCCTTTATAATGTCTAGGGCTGAAACTAAATGTCATTACTTCCATTACATTTTATTGGTAAAAGGATGTTAGGCGAGGGAACTCCTACAGGGTTCCTGTGGATTATAAATGCAATCTACTACTCAAATATCCCAATGGCATAATAGGTGCTTAATGTTTTAGATATAAAGAAAATTTACATAAATAAATGTGAATTAAAATGGGAAGGGGAAAATAATAAACCTGATTTCCCTTGCTGGTTTGGCTCAGTGGATAGAGGATTGCTCTGCAGAATAAAGTGTCCCAGTTCGATTTCGGCCAAGGGCACATGCCTGGGTGTGGGCTCGATCCCCAGTAGGGGGCATGCAGGAGGCAGTCAATAGTGATTCTCTCTCATCATTGATGTTTCTATCTCTTTCTCCCTTCCTCTCTGAAATCAATAAAGTCATATATTAAATTGATCAGTAAACCTGATCAACCTTATCATTTAGTTGAAGTTATTTCAACAAATCTTTGAGTTAAATTGAAGGGAATATTAATTGTTATATAGCCCATTGGCATTCAAGAATACTATAGAAGAAATAGTATGACTAGTTATAGAAATGTGTAACTCTTGTTTCATCTCAAATTATCTGAGACTCATCACTGAATAGATATTTTCCCTAAATGTACTCTATATTATGACAGACATGTAAAAAAAAGTATGTGGGAGGAAATTAGTGGTCAAGTAAGTATAAAACACTTAGTGTTATAATTGCCTTTTAAAAATATGCTAATATTGTTAAATATATCAGTAAAGAGAACCTACTAACCTTTTTTTAACCTAGCATTCCCAAGACATTTTCCCTCATAAAATAAAACAGCGTCCTAAAGAAAATACTTTGGGAAATGCTAGCATATATAGTTCCTATACTTAAATCAACTTGAGAAGTAAATTTTCACGAAGAGCTCTATGGCTTGTACAAACCAAGATTTTAGGAATTACATTTTTTCCTTGTTCCTAGTTCTGAACTTTTGTGACAATCCTTAATGTAATTCTTCCCACTTTATGCTTTTCTTTTTCCTTTCGTTCTTATGGGAATTCTCATCTTTTACTTTCCTGAGGAGAAGCCAAAGTAGATAAAGAATTTTCTGTAAATTATCCTTCCTTGAGTGGTCAAGGAACAGCCCCATTCCCTGCTGTGCTCACCTGTCCCTCTATGTCCCACAGCATGTCCTCAACAGGGAATTTCCTCTTGGCTCCCTGCCCTTGGCTATGCTCACCAACTGGGATGAAAGCAAGCACAGTACTCAGGAATGTTATAGACCGCACATGCCAAAAAGACAGTGTCAGACCTCAGGGTATCCTCTGCAGCTGCCAGTGTTTGCCTGCCAGTGATGACTTCAGGAGAGCAGGGGCAGAGGGGGGGCAAGAGGAGGGACCCTGGACCCCTGCAGCTTGCTCCTCCTCTTCCCTGCATCCTTCCAGAGTGTGTGTGGGGATTGCAGCCAAAAGAGTCTTCCTGTCTAAATAAGGGAGAAGCTATAGAGAAATAGAACAGGAGTGAGTGTCAGTTTACAGAGCACTGAAGAAAACAAAATGTGTACTGACATCCCCATTTTCACATTTTACTGAAAATCTGTTTTCAGAGTCTTGTATTTTTCGCCTAGTGAGCATCCCTCAGTGTAGTATTGTGTTAAGGTTTAAATGCATGGTCTCTTTAAAGCTTTCCCATCACACTTAGGAATAAGTACCATTGTCTACATTTTACAAATGAAGCTTCAAAAGGTTAAGTAGTTTGCACAGGGTCGAAATTGTGTGACTAAAATCAAGATTCAGCTGAAGGTGCGCCTGCCTTCCTGAATCACCATGTTAGTATCTAGGTTGCTCTAATAATTTACCTCAGAAATGTGATCCTTTGGATAAAAGCCAGCTGGCAATGGAATAGAGGATATGTTATGAATCATTGAGGTAACTCAAAATATTTTCATATTTCTTTCCCCCAAAAAAAGACTATTCTTATGGCCAATATTTACAGGGGGAGGAAGGAGGTTGCAAGTATTATGTTTGGAGCTTATTGGATTTTGTGAGTACTCATTAAGTGAAAGGATATAAAATTAGGTCTAGAATTTATACTTACAATGAGACCACAAACACCAAACTCCAAATTTATAAAACCTAACAAATACTGCAACATTATGAAAATTCAGATATGCCTGACACCCCATGGTAATACTATTTCCCCTTATATATTTAACTCTGCACATGCCTAGCCTCACTCTTTCCTATTATAATACAAGGTAAGTTAGCACAGTAGGCAATAGGAGTATTTCTAGAAGCTAATCCTACACCTGGAAAATATCATAACTGGTCACAGAAATGAATATAAGTAATATATTCTACCAAACTCAAACCTCCTCCCTTTTCATTAGATCCCCAAATTGCCTATAGTCTCTGAAGGAAAAGAGAGAGATGATTGTTCCCAATTGTTCTTTCCTCCCTATAAGAGGATTGAACATACACACCTACATGTTGCCCTGGGTGGCTCTTGCCTACGCATCCTGTCAGAGAAGCATTCACATACACATTGTTGACCGTGGGTGTGGCCATGTGACAGGCTTTGGTCGATGGAAAGTAAATGAATGTGATGCTGCATCGAACCTGAAACATTCCATGCAGTTTTGTGGTCTGATTTAGAATTTTCTGCTCCCATTTCACGCTATGGGGAAAACATGCCCTGAATTGTATACCTCCCCTTTAGTTTGGAGCAAGAATAAAACAACACATGCCCCAGAAAATGCAGCAGAACCATGGGCAACCTGCAGCCGGCTCATAACAGACATACAACCCACATGTAAGGAAACACAAAATAAATGTTAGTGTGCTAATGAGACACTTTCGTGAAAGCTAGCTAATTCAAGAAACATAAAAGTTAGAGAGCAGTCCATTTTGTTGGACTTTAAACAACATATTTTAATTAATTTCATACACATATTAGAATAAGCAAATAATTCCATAGCTCTAAGGACATGAGTTTGAAGACAAAAAGAGCAGTGAGAATGTACGGAGCAGATATCTAGAAACTGAAAGGGCCACTTTCAAAGCCACATGATTGGATGGGTAACTGGCCACATAACAAGATTTGGGTATATTATCCACAGCTCAATCCTCTGTGATTCAATTTGGATTTCTCCAACCCAAATTGAAAGTGAATTATTCATTTGAATGAGGCCTATTGTTTCCTAAACTTAAAATAAAATTAAAAAAGGAACAGTGGTCACTTCTGAGCAATGACAATTTTTTGTGACTAAAATTGTTAGTAATGGTGTTAACATGATTCAATTTACCTCATAATTGTAATTGCAGCTACTTCATGTGAGTAAGTGGACAGAATGAACTTAAAATGAGCATCCTGGATTATTTTAGAAAACGTTTATTTCAAAGCAAAGTAATAGAGATAAGCCAGTTTCAGAACAATGCAAATGTGTGACCTTTAGTGAAAAGTATTAGTATAGCCATTATGAAATGCTAAATTCCTATCTATTTGTCATTTTTGGAGCCTTGCCCAAACAAACTCTTGAATAGCCAACTAGCAATCTATGCATGGCACCTCAAAATTCCTAAGTAACATTGTCTCCAACTTTACAGTCAGAATGTCCCTCACCCTGTCTCTTACTCAAGCTAGGGCTCTCAATGAGGAGCAGTGTCTTCTCAGAATATAAAATGCTCATAATGTAGCACCAGACAGCTCTAGTCTAGGATGTCCTACAAGCCCTTCGCTAGTCTCTTCTGTGAGCATATAGAAAGCATGCTTCTATCGCAAGCATTGAATGTGCAATGTGTGATCCTGATAGGCTTTTAGCAAGATTTGTTTTTAATCCTCACCCAAAGATATGTTTTTTACTGATTTTAGAGAGAGAAACATGAATCAACTGCCTCCCATATGTACACACACCTGGGTATGTGCCCTGACTGGGAATTGAACTCTTTCAGTGTATGGGACTATGTCCCAGCCAGGGCGATCCTGACAGTCTTCATGAAAACTTAGTCATTTTCAAACACTCAGAAATGCAGGCATGTTTCCTGCTATAAAGACCGTGTCCCGTTAAAATTAGCAGAATCAGAGGGGGATTGCCTAAGAACGATGCCGCTCTTTAGAAGATTAAGAATATGTTGATTAAGAGACTTTGTAAATTATAAGGTCAAAGCAAAGACTGGATGGGCCAGTGCTTAGATGGTTAGTGAGGTTACAGGAAGCCCTGATAATTTGCTCAGGAAATATTATAAATCATAGATAGCCATAATATTTGATACGGAGTACTAATTGTATTTCTGCTTCAACCATGTAGGTACCATAGAAAACTGAGAAACATTTCCTTATTGCAAGTTCTTTACAGACCCATCATCATAATTAGCTTTATCATCTTTAAAGTTATCAGCATGACAACCAGTTAAGAGCCTATTAAGTTATAGAAAAGCCTATACTACACTACACACACACATACACACACGTGTGTGTGTGTACCTTAAGTACCTTAAGTACACACACACACTTCTAAAATGTATTTATATTAAGATATTGCTTTTATGTAAAAATATTTCAAATAAAAAGATATTCCTAGCCAGTATTAATTTTTATATCTGAACTCCTTATTTCTCTAATGATTTTAATATTAATATGTTACCTGCCTGCTCAATCAAATTCATGTACGCATTTCTAAGTTAAGCCAGGGTATAATCAATCCAAATTTCATGTGCTTGAAGAGAAAATACTAACATGTCTGAAAACACAAAGCAGCAAGTGGGAGACAGAAAATTTCCGAGACAGGAAAAGCCACAGGAGCTATAATGATTGATGAAGCCTCATGGGGGACTTGAGTTAGATGCGAGAGCCCAAAAATATATAAGTAAAGAGAAGGAGGTGAATGTTCCAGGCCATGGTAGCAATTCAATGGAGAATATAGAAAAGGAACAATCAAGATAGCGTTAGAAAACGATGAGTAAACATCAATACATCTAAAGCAGAGAAATCAGAAGACAGAACAAGGGAAAATGTAGGCCACAACAAACACAGCCGCCATACTGCTTCAAAGACAGGAAACCATGGGGAGTCTGAAGGTTTAGAGACACATGAAAATTTAAGATAAAGGAAACACTGAAGACTAGATTATGTAGGCCCATGTCCTAAAGGAATTTCAGTATCAATATTGACATATTTGCTAGTTGCCTGAACACAAAGAATTCTAGGACTGGCCAGCCAGTGGGAGTAGGAGGAAGGGGAAGCAGACTGGACATGTCTAGTGTCCATGCTCAAAGTATGCTCATGGGAAAGGATTTAGGAGATGACATCTGAAGGGTGCTCCAGGCTCAGGAGGAAGTGAGGTTGCAAATGAACACTCTGGTCCTATTACCTTCAGCTCTGGAGCACAAGTGGGTCTGATTCTACCTGTTCTGCATGTGGTGTCTCTTAAAGGTGAAACTGCAGGGAGCCAGAGGAGACAAAGGCAGGCTATGACTGCCATGCATTCTGAATTAATGTCAAAGTGACGTAGAAAACAGATAAACAGAGGAAGATGAATTAAAGACACAAAGAGATGTGCATATGTTCCCTATGTGAGTAGCGTTAGTAATGGCAGCTAAAATTCACTGGGGTTTTATGTATACCAAGCAATGAGCTAAGTACACTTTTCCCCCTCAACTTTGTTTTTCCCATTTATCTATTTTGTTTTTCAGTTACAGTTTACATTCATTATTCTGTATTAATTCTGTTGTATAGTATAGTGGTTAGAAAATCATGTACTTTACAGGATTGCTGCCTCTCCCCCCCGCCACTGCCCTATGTTTCAAATACCTACTTGGCCCCATACATAGTTATATTATTGACTATATTCCCTATGCTGTAATCCACATCTCTGTGACTATTTTGTACCTACCAATCTGTACTGCTTAATCCCTTTGCTGTTTTCATCCAGTCTCTCAACCTCCATCCCCTCTGACAACTGTCTGATCTCAGTATCGGAGTCTATTTCTGTTTTTCTTTCTTTCTCTCTCTTTTTTTTTTGTTTTGTTCTTGAGATGCCACATATAAATGGCATCATCTGTATTTGTCTTCCTCTGTCTGACATATTTCACTTAGTAAAAAGAGAACACTAGCTCTATTAATGTGTAATGACTTAGAAGATACTCCCTAGATCCATCCATGCTGTTGCTAAAGGTAAGATTTCATACTTAATTCTCATAGAAAATTCCTTTTATCAGCATAGTTACTAAGACTCAAAGACATCATCATAGGCCACAGGGCTACCAAAGATAGACCTAGAGGAAGCTATGTTGTATCTAACCCCCAATCCCTTCTCTTAAACAGGATACTACTCCCAGTTTTGAGTCTATGAGATTCAGAGTATTAAGATACCAATAATGCCAGGCTGGTGTTGCTCAGCTGTTCAGCATTGACCTATGAACCAGGAAGTTATGGGTCAATTCCTGGTCAGGGACATGCCCGGGTTGTGGACTCGATCCCCAGTGTGGGGTGTGCAGGAGGCAGCCAATCAGTAATTCTCTCTTATCACTATCATCTATCTCCAATAAAATAATACAGCGTGTGGGGAAATATGAATTTCTGTTTAGATATGCTGACACTGAGGTGCCTGCAAATGACTCAGGTAGATATTTGGTGACACAATTATAATCCGGGTGAGACAGAGGTCATGGTTGCAGGTAGGTGGTGGGTATTTGGAAATCTTATAAATGAGAGATTTTTATTAAAGCCGTAACAGTGATTCAAGTCTATTTCTACTGGGAAGAGCATACAGAGAAAGGACAGAGGGTCAAGAGAGGAAATGGGAGCGATGGCAACATAAGGAAGCACAGAGAAAGCAAAAGACTTCAGGGATATAGGAGACCAGTCATTGAAAAATCAAGGGAGACGCCAACTGTTGGGAGGTTTACTTATTCTACTGATTAACTGTTTCCATTGACATAAAAAGAGAACACTGCCTCTACTGATATATAACTACTTAGAAGATACATTTAGAAATTGTAGAAATTTCAATTATTTTCAAACACACAACCAACATTTGTGTCATGAGAAGAATAAAGAAGATTCTGTGTAGTTAGAGAGTGAGCTAATGATATATACATTAAAACGTATTTCATAATTAATATCCTGGCAAAAGGATTGCATAACATATTGAATGACTCTTTTATTAGGGCCTGGCTTTTATGGCTTGGAAGCTTTCTTGAAAAATGAATGAGAAATCTGAGCAATACATTTTACTTTGGCCTTAAATGTCTGTCCTCTGAACTCTCCTTGGAAGAAAGCCTTTTTCCCCCATAATATGATGGTGGTGGAGGTCACGACTAATATTTATTAAACAGATACAATTTGTCAGGGTTCTAAATCTTTTTAAAGTAATGTTCATTATAATAATAAGAAATATATATTTTGGTGTTCATCCCAGCTCCTGGCCAGAGCTCCTAAAACACTTGTAATTTCCTAAGTGATAAAAGCAAAAGGAGTGTGTTTTACGATAATATTTGGTTTCTGTCTCAGACTCCTAAAACAGCTCCAGAGAGATAAGGGTGAAAGATGCACCTCAGTTTATGGGTAAACTGGGTAACTTAGAAAGCCTCTATGGATTGGGGAGGGAGGAAGGGAAGTGGGAATGAGGCTGGTTGCCAGGGAAACCAACTACATGATTAGAGAGTTAGAACTTTCAGTCTAATCTCTTGCCCTCCAGAAAGGGGAAAGGGGCTGGAGATTGATAGTCCATCATGCCCACCTCATGAAGCCATCTTACAAAACCCTAACTGAAGGCATTCAGGAAGCTTCCAGGCTGAGAAACACATGTAGAAACTAAGAGGATGTTGCCCCATGGAGAGGGCATACAAGCTCCATGTTCCTTCCCAGGCTTTGCTCTGCATTTCTTTCATTTGGCTGTTCTTGAGATACATATATATGTTTTAATTAACCAGTAATGTAGTAAAATCAATTGGTAAGTACTGAAATCTGTGTACCATTCTAGCAAATTATTTTACCCTAAGGAGAAGGGACAGGGATCTGTGATCTCAAAGGAGAGGAAGACATTTCACAGGAAGCTGAGAAGAGCAGGTAATATTTTCCATGTAGATAAGTGTTATTTTTGGGAATAGCTCTCATCATGTATAGGCCTCCTACCTAAACTCTTTCAGGTAGGTAGGAAGCTCTTTGTGTCTGCTGGGCCCTGATGGTCTTCAACTCAAAGTAATCCACACACCATGCCAAAGTGACCCTTTCTGGGGTGGCATATTCAGCTCCCCCTCAAAAACTAATCACAGTGCAAAAATAAATAAATGATCATATGCACGAAAACCTGTGGAAGCAGAGGCCACAAATCCCAAGCAGGAACACAGAATGGAGACCAAGTGTTAGCAACCCAGAACGGGCTCTTATAGAAAACTAGAGGCCCAGTGCATGAATTTGTGCTTGGGTGGGGTCCAGATGGCTCACCCCCATGGGGGCCCATTGGGCCAGGCCAGCAGGGGGGAGGGGCCATGGGTGGTTGGCTGGCTGGCCCCACCCCCAATTGGGGTGTTGGGTGCTGATTGGGGGCCAGGCCAGCCTGAGGGGGCAGGGGGTCAATTGGGGCCCAGATCAGGCTGGTTGGCTGCTGTAGTGCACATCATAGTGACTGTTCATTCTGGTTGTTCTGGTCATTCTGCTGTTCTGGTCACTGGGCTTTTATATATATAGACTACAGGCCCGATGCACAAAATTCATGCAAGAGTAGGCCTTCCTTCCCCCAGCTTCCAGCACTGGCTTCCCTCTGATACCTGGGACCTGGGCTTACCTCATAGCCCTGGCTTCATCTGGAAAGTCATCCGGAAGGATGTCCAGCCTAATTAGCATATTATGCTTTTATTATTATAGATATCCTCCTCCACCTTCCCCATCAATTTCTCCTGCCTTGGTTTTCCCTCATCCAGTCTGGCCTGCTCATCCACTTTGTCCCAAAGATGACTCTTCTAACACAAATAGAATGATATGCCTCTCTTCTTTAAAGACATCCCCTCCATGCAATGCTTTACAGTAGCTGTAACATGACAAATACTATTTCAAAAATTGTCCCCAAGTCTTCCTTTCTCCTCCCCTTTCATTTTCCACCTACATGGACTTATCCCAAGGTTGCTATTACATGAACACAACTAGCACTTTCAACTCCTCCTTTAAAATTCTATTTCTATATCTGACATGTCTTTATGCCTCTCGGCCTCTCCAACTCCTACTTATTTTTGAGGACTTGACACAGATTGATTGCAAATCTTATTCAATGGTACCTTCCTTTTCTAGTTAGTCTCTTGTGCTCTTAAAGCACAGTGTACCCTGTTTCCTTATAAAAGGCCTCTGACTGTATTACACATACATCTCCCCACTAATTTGTGAGCCCCTCGAAGGAAAAAACATTTTTAAGCATAACCAATGGACACAAGACACTGGTAAGGTGGGGGGGGGGGGTGTAGGGGAAGGTCAGTGGAGAAAAAAAGGAGACATATGTACTACTATTTAAACTTTAAACAATAAAATAAAATTTAAAAAAATGAAACTTTTTTTAATGCTTTGGATGCCAAGCAAACAAGTCGATTATATAACAAAGTAAGTTTTCAATAAATGAATGTTTATTTGAATCAATGAGCTTCCACAAGAAAAGATTCCAGTTTTCCACATTACCCTTAAGCCACTTGTACAGTTAAGCTTTTTAAGCATTAAGTATATATCATGTGACGAGTTCTCAATTAGGAGAGAGGGATGACTATATTGAAGTTCTAGCTGTGTGACCTGTGTCAACTTAACCAAATGAACTTGGCCATTGATTTATTTTTTCAGAGACGCAGTTTCTAATCTATGAAATACAGACCACAGTTCTTGTGTTTTTAACTCATAAAACCACCATAAGAGGAAATAAAATGATACACTTGAAAGCATTTAAAAAGTCCTAAAGTACTACCTTCATGTAAGCAAAAGAGGTTCATTTTGAATATCTCGCCAGTATCTACCCTCAGAGGAATAATTTGAAAGAGTGGCATTTGGGGTGTGTGTAAAATCAGGTAGTGAACTGGGACAGAGAGTCCAGCCAGAAGGATATGAGGAATGGTAGGTAGAGCACAGGAGGTTTGTCTTGGTGCAATGGCTGGTGCAATGCTGTGAGCGCACTCCAGCAGTTCAGATCTTTCTGGCACACCAGGAAGATGGCAACGCCCGCCTGAGCCCCTCCCAGAGCCACCTACACAGTACCCTGACCTTTATGCTCATTGGCTCCCTAAAAGACCTGGTGTTCCATGATTGGCTACCTCCACTAAAATATACCGCTGCATTTCCTCAATAAAATTAGACCTGTGTCACAGAACCTGGTCTCCGGAGTTGTGCATGCAAGTGTCCTAGCGCTAGGGGCTCTGTTGTCCTCACCCCTGGGAGACTCCCTGCTTCAAGGAATCACTGAGCTCTTGGGAGCTGGGGCCAGGAGTGGGCCATGCAGTGGGAGAGAAAAGAGACAAACATCACCTTAAAAATAATGGCGCCAAAAGCTTCGAGTAAAAGAGGTGTCCTCATTCAAGGTGAATGTATTTTATGTTACATTTTGGAAGATACTCTTTTTAAGAATTTAGAGGAAATAGTGTTCTGATAAGAATTTGGGAATCTTGATTTAGTGGTGGAAAATCAACTCACTATTTCCACATTAGATTATTTTCAATGTTCTCTAACAATATCAACTGTTAAACTAATGTGCACAGACAATGATTTTGAAAAGCTCAGTTGTTAAAAAGCCCCCTTTAGACAGAATATTATAGTTTCTGCAGTTCCATAGCAGACATAGTAAATGATAGGTAGAGATCTGACTTTCACTTGCTTCTCAGAGATAAGAAGAAGTTCTTGTTTTGGAAAGACACATGTATATGTTTTAAACATGGCTTAAATAATTTCATTAAAGAGAATAAATGGACTTATAGCAAATGGCCTTCTATGGATTCCCCTCATAATATTTTGTTAGTGTTGCCAGGGTTTATTTAATTAAATTTGGGAGTGAGATTGAGACCTTTGGCCTGCAACGGTAATGAAACTGCAGACTATATTAACATTATGATTTATAAAAGAGCTTTGATCTGACTCTAGGGGCAAAGTGTATGTGAAGTGTCGCCATCATGAAGGTGATAAGACTGGCTCACAGTCACTTCTATATTTGAGTTCATTGTAATTATCAGTGTTATTGCATTTTTGTACTCCTATGTGATTCTCCCTTATAATATCAGTGTAGTTCTGCCCCAGACTTGTTAGATCATATTTGTTCTTTGATTTCACAGATGATAATTATTTATAAGAGAATCTTCTG
>PVJC01043141.1:0-14646 GCA_004026665.1 Murina feae
CTAAAACCAACAAAATATACCTATGTGTAAAATAAAAATATTAAAATACATGTAATAAAAGTAAAGATATATTTCATTAATGCTAAAGGTATTGTTCTGAATCCTCTTGATTAATTAATTGAACTCACGAAAATAATATGTCTAGAATTATCTGTGTTTTATAAAGAAGTCTTGAAGAGGTAGGTTACATAATGTCTGAAGTTCATGTTATTTTAGAGCCAGGCTCCAGTGTTGGTCAAGGCCTCATGACCTCTGTCTGTCCCCCACCCTGCTGGTGCCATGTGCCTCTGAAAACAGATAAATATGAGCTTTTGCAGAAAATCCCACATATGATTACAAATTATTCAAATGGTAAAAATAATTGAGACAAAAGCTTGAAAGTCTCAATGTTGACAAGTGGCTAATTCCTTTGTTGAAATTCACTTTCTATGGGTCTATGTACATGTGTGTGTAACTTTGATTAAAAAATGTAAAAGTCATACATGAATACAGCCTCCGTGTAAAAATACACTGGAGTTTGGCCTCCCTTGGGTTCAGTGATTCACTGGTAGGATTCCCAGAACTCAGTAAAGCCATCACACTCCTGGTTACAGTTTTTTGTTTGTTTGTTTGTTTTTTCAGGGTGAGGGTAAAGATTAAACTCAGATCAGGGAAAAGGGCACAGGAAGGGAATCGAGCTGCCACATTCCCTCTCCCAGTTGGGTTGTACAGACAGCACTTACTGACACCAGACAGGGTGACAATGCTACTGAGTATCCCCAGCCAGGGAGGCTCCATCTCTTCAGAGGTCAGGCCAAGTGACTTCAGGCCCCTACACTAAGTCCTTCATGTCTAGCACATCCTTAACTCAGACTGTACTACATCTCTCCTAAAGGCTCCGCCTGCAAATATTATTTCATGGAAGACTTGGGCTTCACGATGTGAATTTTGAGGAAACACAAACGTTCAGTCCATAACATTATCCTATGTTGCTAATAGGTGTCTCTACTTAGAAATTTGAGCTTGGCCTTGAGGAAGAAGGAGGGAGCATGGAGTAATAACCCCAACTCAACCCAGACATGAATGCCGTTTGAGGTACTAGATGTGGGAAAGAAAGGCTAGAGGAGACAGACAAGTTAGTAATTTTCAGGCAACTGATGTGTGTGGACTTGATATTGTCTCTGGATAACTAAAATCACTGTGTCTGTACTACTGACATGAATAATAACAGGTGCAATTATTTTAATATTCATAGCTTACGTTCAGGCACCACAACTCAATATGCCAAACCTTGATCTCACAAATAGGATATGTTCTCAGGTGTAATTCAGCTTTCATTTACTTCTCATTATTTGAACTCTAATTCTGTTTCCTGGGAAAGTAGGCACTGGAATTATCAAGTATTCCAACATTTTAAAAATAAATTTACAAATTTCTCTTCTGCTATTGAAATTATTTTAGCTAATTCATTTTTAAAGGAATCCCTAAAATTTCTTCCCATAGAATTTTCAACTCAGAAATAGATTTTGAAAAATATAAAGTGCTGTTGGTCATTCAAAATTATACATTTCAATTTTACATTACAACCATTTAAAGTATATATTTACACTGTTCAAAGGAAGTTGTAAAACAACCAAAGGCTCAGACGCATCTGAGTGGGCACAGGGAGAATTCTCTCTGACTGTGGACACTGCAATTCTCCATCTCCTTCAAAGTCAGACTGAAATCTCATTTCCCCCTGGATGATAAATCATGGCAATATCAGAATGTTTACATAGCATATGTTTTCTCATTCTTGAGGTGCAAAGGGGAGAATGACAATATTTTATTGCATCAGCAAGAGTCTCAGGACGAGTTGTCCTCATCGAAGAAATGCTCCTCTTTCAAATTCACTTAAAGGGCTTTGCAAAGGCTGAGCTGTGAACATGGGATGACTGGATACGATAAAGCCATGTGACTTTCCATCCATCTCAGTAACTGAGCCACTGCCTGCAGCTGATGGAACTGAGCAGTTGCCTCTATCATTAGGCTGCCATGTGGTGGGATCTTGGAGGGGCTACACTGAGATCTGGCAGTGTGTGCAGGCATGTTGATAGCCCCACATCATGTAGCAGGTTTACCATCATAAAATGTGGAGTTCGGGTCAGTGGGATAACCTCATACTTTACCAAGCAATGAGCTCATGTTGAATTATTATTCAAATGACAGATCTGGGAAAGGGTCAGATATTTCTGATGTATAGGAGTCAGTCCAACTCTATCTCCAGGAAGACACTAAACTTGAAATACACCACTCTACAGTCTTTAGAATATTTGTCAATAAAATGCAGATTTACCAAATTCAAATCAAATCAGATAATCTAATCTGGCATTATGGCAACAACTAACAACATGTTTATATACCCCAAACAATTCCATTTTGTTTGTTTTTTTATGAAATGAGAAAATGTCAATATTTGATTGTTTTACAGAGTTTCAAACATGTCAAATGTAGTGAGGCTTGGCTGGAGAAATGGTAAAATTATTGCTGGAACTAGAGTAGTTGCTATTCTGAAAGATCTGGGAGTTAAAGCATCAGTAGCTTCAAGGCTGTGCGACATGTCTATTCGAAGCATCATCATCCCATGGAAGGTGGCGGAGTACTCAGATGCCATGCCAGCAGGAAAATACCAAACACAATTTTTATTGAACTTCGTGTATCAGAGGACTCACTTTATCTATTTTTATTTCCCAAATTGTGCTCTGCAGAGCACACTGTTATGAGAAGTTCTGTAAAATGAAAGCAATGTGTGGTCCAATGATGCTGGAAAACACTTCATTCTGCCCTCCTCTTGGAAAGGTCATAGGAACACCAAGGCTCTGAGAAACAGTGCAGTGACAATCTTAGTTCAATGACTGAATCTCAAACCTACTTTATTAGTGCATGCTTTTCATATCCCATTACATAAACATAACTGTAAAACACACCTTAGGAATACATGAAGTATATAAAGGATAATATTTACTGTTTCTACTATAAGAAAACTATTTCCTATTGATATTGATAAGTATGGAAAATCATGACTTCAAAGCAATAAATGATAACCTTATATAGGTCAGGTAATTTTTTGGAATATTCTTTGAGGCTTCCTCTGAAGCACATCTCCCAGTCACTGACTGAGATGGAGCACCCTGATGGTTAGTTCCATCTGCCAAACATTGGATGGGGACTTATCTCTCCATAGTTTCTAGGCAGCTGGTTCTCCAGTATCAATCTTTAATGTACCATTAAGACCTTGGTGCTTTTAGTAAAATACAGCTTTTGATTCTCTGGTTTAGGGTTGAGTCCACGGTTGTGAATTCTCAAATTCTTCTAATTTGCTGCTGCTGGTGCCAGTCTGCCAACTTCAGTTGGAGCAACCAGAGCTCTAGGAAAGCTGCAAAGCTTGCTGGGCAAAGAGAGAGAGCATCTGATTTAAGTTAGTTCATGCAGAGCTTTCCAAGCTATTATCATAAGAATCAACTGGAGGGTCTCATCAATATGGATCCCCACTTCCCCATTTCCAATCTCAAATGTAGTAAAGAATACTTTTTAGGAAATGGCCCAGAATTTTATTTTTAGTAACAACCTTAGGGAGTCTGTATGATTAGTGAGTTTGCAAACCATGGAGAGTCTTTCCTGTTTTTCCCGATAGATCTTTAGGCCACAGCTGAGCTGATGGATTAAGGGTCTGCTCCCCAGAGCAGCTTCTGGAAATGAGCTTGGATCTCCCCACTGATGTCACAATTGCACTCTCTCTGATCCCCTGAGGCATCTGCTCATGAACTCCTGATTACACCTGCTTCTCTTTGATGTGAGTTAACAGATATTCCCCAGGCTTTAGAAAATATGAACTTACATGCTTATATGCATAGCCCATGGGCACAGACAATAGTGTGGTGAAAACCCAAGGCGGGTAGAGGCGGGAAACTGGGCAGAGGGGGTGTTGGGGGACATCTGTAATACTGTCAACAATAAAAATATATATTTGAAAATGCTTAATATTCCAGCAAGACTGTGTTGGCCCCAAAAGAATACAAACAGCAGTACCTCCCCGAGGCCACTGTGGTTTGACTGTGGAGATTAGTGAGCAGAGATGGCCGCAGTGGGTGCTGGCCTTTCACTACCTCCATCCAACTGAGAGGTTTGTATATAGGAGTGTTTCTGTGAGGCAGATAGGGTTTGGTACATGAGCAACTCCAGTCAATGTGCTGCATTTAGGGCAGAATTTTATTCTCTGCAGGGAACTAGTTGGAAATAAGTCCTCTCAATTTACATGAAAAGCACGTACCTTTGACTTGGATAGACTTAGTGTTAGTACTAGTTAACAGTAATTCAGTGCTTGGGATGAACCAGGCCTGACTGCTGTACATCTGCTTGCATGGCCTTAAGCAATGTACTGAACCATCTACAGTCTTTGCTTCCTATTTTGACCTTCCTAATGCACAAAAACAAGGAGCTTTGACAAAAACCACCCCAAGTGACTTTCCCTTCAGGGTCAGTGGCCTCTGGTCCCCCAAGAATGCAGCTCTGGAATCTCATTTGACTCTAGTATCCATTTCACTTGTTGACCCATCCCCCTTCCTGGACCAGAGCTGCTCCTGTAGGTCTTTTTAAACACCATAATCCACTAGGTTCTTCCACTCTGTGTGCATGGATTTGGTTTTCTTCCCTAGCAAACCTGTGCCCTTGTTTTCCACTGTTGCTGTGTCTCAGGAGACTCTTCTAGTCCATCGCCTTCCTGGAAAATCCTGTAGGAATCCTCATTCTCTATGTTTGGGCAGCCAAGAACTCATACAGAAACCCAAATGATCAGGATGGGGGGCGGTGATACTCATGGGAGCCTTAAATACACCAATCCCATCACTTATTCATGGTCTGTCCCTGGGAACATCACCTACAAGTATGATGCCAAACTCTACTGCTACCCTTACTGCTAAGCCTGCCCATATTTTTTAGTTACCTGGGAGATTTATTTTCCAATGCTCAGGCAGGCTCACACCAGAGCAATTAAATAAGTAAGAATAAGGTTAGGCCTAAGCTATGGTATTTACAAACATATTCCAGGTTGATTCTCACAGGCGGCCAGGGCTGGAGCCTCTTCTCTCACATAGCTCCCAGTGTCTCTTGTTTTCAACATATTTAATCACCTAATCTTTTTGTTTGTTTGTTTTTAATCCTCCCCATAGGATATTTTTCCATTGCTTTTTAAAAGTTCTTTATTATTTAATGTATTATATAAGTCTCCTTCCCCCCCCTTTGACTTCTTCTCAGTTGCCCCCAACACCCAGCACATGCCCTCCCCTCCTCCCCCAGTCTGTGTCCATTGCTTACACTCATATGCATGCACACAAGTCCTTTGGTTGATCTCTTACCTCCACACCCTTAGCCTTCCCTCATAGATCAGACAATCTATTCGATGCTTCTATGACCCTTATGCTGTTTTTGTTAATCAGCTTATGTTGTTCATTACATTCCACAAATGAGTGAGATCATGTGATATTTTTCTCCAACTAGCTCATTTTGCTTAGCATAATGCTCTCCACTTCCATCCATGCTCTTGCAAATGGTAAGACTTCCTTCTTTTTTACTGCAGCATAGTACTCCATTGTGTAGATGTACCACAGTTTGTTAATCTACTCATCTGCTTAGGCTGGTTCTCCATCTTAGCTATAGTGAATTGTGCTGATATGAACATAGGGGTGCATATATCCTTTCTGATTGGTATTTCTGGTTTCTTGGGATATATTCCTAGAAGTGGGATTATTGGGTCAAATGGAAGCTCCATTTTTAATTTTTTGAGGAGATACCATACTGTTCTCCACAGTGGCTGCACCAGTCTGCATTCCCACCAGCAGTGCACTAGGGTTTCTTTGCACTGCATCCTTGTCAGCACTTGTTTGTTGATTTGTTGATGATAGCCATTCTGACAGGTGTGAGATGGTACCTCATTGTTTTGGTTTGCATCTCTCAGAAGCTTAGTGATTTTGAGCATGCTTTCATACATCTCTTGGCCTTCTGTATGTCCTCTTTCAAAAGGTGTCTATTTAGGTCCTTTGCCCATTTTTTGGATTGTCTATCTTCCCTTTGTTAAGTTGTATGAGTTCCCTGTAAATTTTGGAGATTAAACCCTTATTGGAAGATAACATTGGCAGATATGTTCTCCCATGGAGTGGGCTTTCTTTTTGTTTTTATTAATGGTTTATTTTTTTGTGCATAAGCTTTTTATTTAGATGTAATCCCATTTGTTTATTTTCTCCTCAGTTTCTATTGCCATAGGAGCAGTATCAGTAAATATATAGCTATGACAAATGTCTGCTATTTTGCTGCCAAGAGCTTCTTCTAAGATTTTTATGGTTTCTCATCCTATGTTTAAGTCCTTTATCCATTTTGAATTTATTTTCATGTATGGTGTAAGTTGGTGGTCCGGCTTCATTTTTTTTTTTGCATGTATCTGTCCAATTTTTGCAACTCCATTTATTGAAGAGACTGTTTTAGCTCCATTATATGCTCTTACCTCATTTGTCAAATATTAATTGCATATAATGGCTTGGGTTGAACTCTGGGTTCTCTGTTCTGTTCCATTATTCTATATGTTTGTTCTTATGCCAGTACCAGGCAGTTTTGAAAACACTGGGTTTGTAGTATAGCTTGATATCTGGTATTGTGATTCCTCTAACTTTGTTCTTTCTCAAGATTGTTGCAGCTATTTGGAGTTTATTTATTTATTTATTCCAGATGAATTTTTAGAGAGTTTATTCTAGCCATTGGTATTTTAATGGGGATTGAATTGAATCTATTGATTAATTGCTTTGGGTAGTATGGACATTTTTGTGATGTTGATTCTACCAATTCATGAACACAGTATATTCTTCCATTTGTTCATGTCTTCCTCTACCTCTATTTTCAGCATCATGTAATTTTCTGAGTACATGTCCTTTACCTTCTTGGTTAAATTTATTCCTAGGTATCTTAATTTTTGTGTTGCAATGGTAAATATGGTTGTTGTTGTTGTTGTTGTTGTTGTTTTGTTGTTGTTTTTTAGTTTCTCTTTCTGTGAGTTCATTATTGGTGTATAAAAAGGTCATAGATTTCTAGGTGTTAATTTTGTATCCTGCTACATTGCCAAATTCATTTATTAAGTCTAGTAGTGTTTTGATGAAGTCTTTAGGGTTTTCTAAGTACAATATGTCATCTGTGAAAAATGACAATTTTACTTCTTCTTTTCCAATTTGGATGTCTTTTTTTTTTTTTTTTTAAATCTCAACTGATCGCTATGACTAGCACTTCTAGTACTATGTCAAACAAGAATGGTGAAAGTGGGCATCCCTGGCTCATTTCTGTTCTTAGGGAAAATGGTTTTATTTGTTTTTGCCCAGTGAGTATGATATTTGCTGTAGGTTTGTTATATAAGGCTTTTATTATATTGAGGTCTGATTCCTCTATTCCCACTTTGCTGAGAATTTTTATCAGGAAAGGGTGTTGGATTTTGTCAAATGCGTTTTCTGTATCAATTGATATCAGTACATGGTTTTTGTCTCTCAATTGTTTATATGATGTATCACGTTTATTGATTTGCTGATATTATGCCAGCCTTGCATCCCTGTGATAAATCCCACTTGGTCATGGTGTATTAACTTTCTAATGTAATGCTGGATATGATTTGCTAGGATTTTGTTTAGGATTTTAGCATCTATATTCATCAGGGATATTGACCTGCAATTCTCTTTCTTTGTGGTGTCTTTATCAGGTTTTGGGATTATGGTAATGCTGACTTCATAGAAAGAGCTAGGAAGTGTTCCTTCCTCTTAATATGTTGGAATAGTCTGAGAAGGATAGGTTTTAGTTCTTCTTTGAATATTTGGTAAAACTCCCCTGTGAAGCCATCTGGCCCTGAACTTTTGTTTGCTGAAAGTTTTTTGGTGAATGCTTCAATTTCCTCCTTGGTTGTTGGCCTATTGAGATTTTTTTTTTTAATTTTTCTTGATTGAGTTTTGGAAGGTCATATTGTTCTAGGAATATGCCTATTTCCTCTAGGTTAAGTTTCTTGGAATAGAGTTGTTAATAGTATTTTTTTTTCCCCAATCATTTGTATTGCTGTAAGGTCTGTTGTTATTAAGCCTCTTTCAGTTCTGATTTTGTTTATTTGGGTCCTCTTTATTTGCTTCTTGGTGAGTCTGGCTAGGGGTTCATCAATCTTGTTTATCTTTTCAAAGAGCCAGCTCTTGGTTTCATTGATCTTTTGTATTGCTTTTTGGTCTCTATGTTATTTATTTTTGTTCTGATCTTTATTATCTCCTTCCTTCTGTTCACTCTGTACTTTTCTTGTTGCTCTCTTTTTAATTCTTTAAGTTGTAAAGTTAGATAATTTATTACCATATTTTCTTGGTTTTTGATGTAGGCCTGAAATGCTATGAACTTACCTCTCAGGACTGCTTTCACTGTGTCCTATGGGTTTTGGATTTTTATGTTATCATTGTCAGTCATTTTTCAGGATGTTTTTAATTTCTTCTTTAATCTCTTTGGTAACCCAGTCATTGTTTAATAGCATGTTATTCAGACTCAAAGTGTTTGAATTTTTTTGATTGTTTTTATTGTAGTTGATTTCTAATATAATGCCATTGTGGTCTGAGAAGATGCTTGATATCATTTCAATCTTCTTAAATTTGGAAGGACTTTGCCTGTGACTCCATATGTAATATATCTTTGAAAATGTCCTATGTGCACTTGAGAAAGATGTATATTCTGTAACTTTGGGAAGAAATGTTCTGAAGTTGTCAGTTAAGTCCATCTGATCTAGAGAGTCATTAGGATAGCTATTTCTTTGATGATTTTTTTTTTCTTTTCTAGAGAATTTATCCAGTGATGTCAATGTGGTATTAATGTCCCCTACTGTGATAGCATTGCTGTCAATCTCTCCCTTGATATTTTCCAGAAGGTTTTTTTTTTTAAATATATTTGGGTGCTCCTGCATTGGGTGCATATATGTTTACTATAGTTATAGCTTCTTGTTGTATCAATACCTTTAGTATTATGAAGTTGCCTTCCTTATCCCTTTTTATGGCCTTCACTTTAAGGTCTATTTTGTCAGATATAAGTGTTGCTACCTCAACTTTTATTTTCATTTCCATTTGCCTGAAAGATATTTTTCCATCCCTTCACTTTCAGTCTGTGTGAGTCTCTTATTCTGAGGTGGGTTTCTTGTAGACAGCTTATATATGGGTCATGTTTTCTTATCCATTCAGCCACTCACTGTCTTTTGATTAGAGCATTTAGTCCATTTACATTTAAAGTTAATTTGATAGGTACTTGTTCATAGCAATATTTATTTATTTTTCCTGTGACTCTTCTTCCTTCCCACCTCTCTTTTTTTTTTTTTTCTACTTTTTACATCAGTCCCTTTAGCATTTCTTACATTGCTGGCTTGGTGGTGATAAATTCCCTTAGTCTTTCTTTGACTGTGAAGTTCCTGATTTCCTCTTCAATTTTGAATAATAGCCTTGTTGGATAGAGTATTCTTGAATTCAGCCCTTGCTTTGCGTCACTTTGTATAATTCCTTCTATTCCTTTCTGGCTTGATGTGTTTTTGTTGAGAAATAATTTGATAATCCTGTGGGATATCCCTTGTAGGTAATTTTATGTTTATCTTTTACAGCCTTAAGATTCTCTCTTTCTCGATAATGTTTGCCACTATAATTACAATGTGTCTTGGTGTGGGTCTTTTGGGTTTATCTTGTTTGGGACTCTCTGTGCTTACATGACTTTTTTCTTCCCCAAATCAGGAAAGTTTTCTAACATTATTTTCTTGAATAGATTTTCTACCTTGTGCTCCTCTTCTTGTCCTTCTGGTACCCCTATTATACTTACATTGCTTCAGGCTCTCCTGTCTTGATTTTTTTTCTCCAATTGCAGTTCAGATTGTGTGTGTTTTGCTTCCCTGTCTTCTAATTTGTTAATTTGGCCCTCTGCTTTTCTTAGTCTATTGTTGAAAGCTTTCACAGTGGTTTTTTTTTCTTGTAGTTATATCACTCTTTATTTCTTCTTAATTCTTACATAATTTATTGATTTTCTCATCCATCCAGTTTATATACTAAAAGACCCTTATTCTGAATTACTTTTCTGACATGTTGCATGCCTCTGTTTCATTCAGTTCTTTTTCTGGTGATTCCTTCTTTTCCTTCCTTTGTTCTTCTGTCTCCCTGTTTTTAGATGTCGAATTGTGAGGGGCCTATGGCTGCAGTGGCGGTCCTGGTAGCGGGTCACAGGGCAGCAGCTGCTCCTTGGGCAGTCATGGGTGGCAGCTACTCTGCACGCAGTCGCCAGCTGCTCCCTGGGGTTCACTGGTGGCTTCTGGCTCCCCATGCAGATGTGGATGGTGGCTGCTTCCTCCCCACTTCAATCCCAGGTGGTGGCTGTTCATGTAGCTGCTTGGGCAATCACAATATCTGGGGCTAAAGTATCTGGCTGGTGGGTGGGGAGAGTGCTCCAGAACTCACAGTAGACCTCAGCCAGGGAGGCTAGAGTCTGGGTGTTTGTGGCTTCACAGCCGAGGCAACAGTTCCCTGGCTGGTATGGCTATAGGTTCCTGGGTGGTGTCTGAAGGCACTCTGAGCAGAAGTGAGGCTGGACTCCCAGTCACCGAAGGTCTCCCCTTTAAGATGGCACAGCCTCTGCCACAGAGCTGGCATTCTAGGAGAGATTACTGTGGTAGCAGAGGCTTCCTAGCTATGTAAGCCCTGTCTGCCAGCCCCAAATGTCCTGTGAGATCAACTCTCCCTCCCTCAGACACACATACACCACATGTCCACACACTCCCCTTTTGATCCTTCATTCACACACACTCTTTCCCTCATTGCCATCCTCTCAGATGCCATCTTGGAATCCTCCATTACTTTTTAGAGGGTGTGGAAGAGAAAGGGAAAAACAAAGAGAAATATCAGTGTCAGAGAAACACAGTGATTGGTTGTCTTTTGCATGAGCCCCCACCAGGGCCAGAGCCTAAGAGGAGCCTGCAACAGAGGTATGTGCCCTTGACCGGGAATTAAACCTGGGACCATTCAGTCCTCAGGCTGACACAATAAAATAGTGAACCAAATCTACTGAACCAAACCAGCTAGGGCATAATTACCTAATCTTTTCAAAGATGTTGAGACTATCAAGTTTGATTTCCCACAACTCCTGTAAATTTATATGTACAAACACTCATCCTAAACCCCTTCCATTCTCAGAGATGAGATCCTTGGTCTTACCCAGGCCAAACTTTTCTATCCTTGTTCTTAAAACTATTATTTCTATACTCAGTGTCAGTTTCTGTCTCTGTCCACCTGTCTGTCTCAGATCTCTTTCCCTCCGCCCCTCTCTTGATCTGTGGATGGGAGTCTGGGTATATGCCTTTGTATATCACCATGTCTCCATGTGTCTATCTCTATCACTTTGGGCTGGTGTGTGTGGAGCTCTAGGTGTGAGCCGCCCTATCTCTTTTTCTGTTGATCTGTCTCTTTCTCTCTGAGTTTCTTTCTCTCTGTGTCTCTGTCTCTGTGTGTATCTGCTTATTTCTCTTTGTGTTTCTCTCTGTCTCTTCCTGTTTTTCTTTCATCTGTGTCTCTCCATGGTCCATTTTTAGCTCTATATGCTTGTCTATATGTATCTCTCTAACCTTTGTCTCTTTATCACTTTCTTATAAGCCTGTAGATGTATTCATATATCTCCCATTAAATAAAAAATACATTAAATACTTCTGAATCACCTACTTTCCTGTTGTCAAATTAAAAAAAATAACCTAATATGACTATTTCAATATCTTACTCTCATCTACTTTTCAATGAACCTCACCCTGGCTTCTATCCCCACTCTCTCATTGAACTGATTTTACTCTCAACAGGGATCCCTAGTTACTAAATCTAGTACTGATACTTACTCACTAGGTCAAGTGGTACTTTAACATTCTGAAAAATTTGACCCTGTTAATCTTTTTCTTCAACATTCTTTTTTTTCTTTTGTCTTCTATGAAATAAATATATATTGTTCTTCTACACTCATCATAATAGTTTTCTTTTTTTTTTCCAGCCTCTTCTATGTGTTACCCTTCATATTGGTATTTCCAAGATGGGATAAATAGGAAAATATGACCACACTATTTTGTAGCTCCTTCAAAACAAGGGTGGAGTGTGTTTCTCCACTAAACTGAGCTGGCCTGTGTCTTGCTTACACCAAGATAAAATGGTGGAAGTAATATTGTTCAGATATGGAGAGTAGGCCCCAGAGACTGCAGAGTCAGTCTTTACTCTCTGGAGATGTTGAAAAACAACCTGGGATTAAATACAACACAGAAATAGAGCTCAGTAATCCTTGGGTATCAGTTGAGACCAGCCTCCAGGTGATCAGCCTCCAGCCTCCAGCCTCCAGGTTTCATGCTGCCACAAAGTGAACCTAGGCAATACTGACAGATAAAACTTTATTAACCCCCAGAGATTTGAGGAAAAAAATCTTATCATTTTTGTTTTAATCCATTAAATTTTGGAGTGGTTTTACACATAGCAATAAAATAGTGAGACACCTGAATTCCTGATATTGCCAATTTCTCTCCCCTTTTTGAAACTATCTTAAAATAACCTTTTAGTGTTCTAACACCTTTATTAATGAGTCTTGAGAGTCCTAATTTTGAACATTTTAATTATTTTCTAATAAAGCAGGAGGTCCACAATCTCAAAGCATAAGGAAATCTGGGTTCTGCATCTAGAATATGCCCCAGTGAGGCATTCAACTTGGGGTTAGGGCCACACAGAGCAGTCAGGCATTGAACCTGGGACAATGGTCAAGATATTGATCATAGCAATCAGAGTGGCAATAACAATGGCCGAAATACTGATCATAATCATCAGGGCAGCACAAGGCCAGGTCCATTCCTTGTAACTTCTAGGGCAATGTCAGCATCAGGTACAGCAAACACAGAATTCACCATTTTTGTCTAGGATTAGAACGCTTTCTAGAACAGTAAATTACTGTTTCCTAGTAGTTATTGCCAGGTAACAAAAAAGAAAAACCACAATGACTCCATGAGGATTATAATGACTTTTGATGCTTGATACCACCAATATTAACTCTACAGTATAGTGCCACCATTATATCGATGGACATAAATTCCTTAGTTTCCCTGGAAAACTTCATTTAATCTTAGTGATTAGATAATCTAGTAGTTTTCAAAGTCTGAACTTCAGTACTTGAGGACTTATAAAACACTCTATCTTTAAGTAGACAATTATCACAACTTTTTAAACACAACAGACAATAAAAATTTTAAAATTTATATAGAACATGGACTATTATATCAAAATTGTACAATATTTTATAATTTTTTATTTTTGTATTGTCATTATATTGTTTTGCATTATTTAATTTATTTTAATTTGTCTAAAATTTAATTATCATTCTTCTGAAATAATGGAATATTTTTATTCCATCATTTTTACAAGGTACTTTTTACTTTCTATGCCTTAAATGTCCTCTTTCCTTTCACGCTAGCTTGTAACTGACCCCAGTGAACATGCATTGGAGTCCGCATGTCACAGGGCTCTACTTTTAAGGTGCTACTGAGGAATTATTCTCTCACACTCCACAGAATTGAGTGCAATTGCTGTAAAGCAATTAATAGATTTTAAATTTGCCTTCAGAGCTAAAGTGTCTTCTACTTAATTATGGTTTATTCATCTTTTCAGCAATACCTGTAGATCTGAAGGTTTGGGATCCCTAGTAAAAACATCATGCCTGCCACACATAAAACCTCAAGAAAACAGAAAACTAAATGCAGTTTTACAAAGCAAAGCCTTATTCCAGATGCTCCCAAACTTGTGAGGTAAACCACCCAGGTAAGTGTTCTGACACTCATCATACACCCAGGCCCTAATATGTAAATCAGAGAGTAGACAATGGGCGATTGCTTCTGGACACGTGCACATCAACCCCTCTCATCCTGCCTGTTTGCTGGGCGAATGTGCCACGGCTCCCTTTAAGGAGTGGAATATACTTCCCTTTCCTTTCAATGCACGCAGAGCCCATGATTATTTCAACCAATAGGATGCAATGGGGATGACATTGTGTACTTTCTGGGTACTTGAACGTTCCCTTTTAACCCTCCTTTTCACCCTCCCATTTTCACCAGCTACCAAATGAAAAGGCCAGGCCACTTGGTAACGACAGGTTATGGGAGAGGAGTGGGGAGAGCCAGATTGAGATAATGTGCAGGACAAACTTAGCACCTGGTCCAGCTCCCAGCTGCATGTAGCCACATGAGTAACTTCAGTTAACACTGTGTGAAGTAGAATTCATCGGCTGATTACAGCTAAGATTTGGAGTGATTTACTTACACAGCAAGAGATCATTGAAAAATATTTACTAGTCTTAATGTTTAGAAGAGATGGTAGAAGTTGGGGAACTCATGTTCCCTTATGTTTATGGCTTATATTTTTTAAAAATAGAAATACTTTCATGACCCAATGAGAGTAGAAATTTTGTGGGTAGTATTGTAGAGAAGGTTTAGGCAATTTATACAATGGCATCATTAATGTTCTTTCCTTTTCTTTCTACCTTTTTTCCCACCCTCCTTTCCTCTCTCCCTCCCCTCCCCTTTCTCCTCCTCCTCCTCCTCCTCCT